>PVJA010000895.1:0-144243 GCA_004027025.1 Myocastor coypus | reverse complement strand
TCGTCCTTGCATGCCTGAGGTCCCAGTGACCAGGTGGCCACCTGCCATCCCCACTCTGAAGATGCAGCCCCTGGTGGTACCACCTGGAGTCCTCTGCACCTTGGTGTCACCAAGGGGACTTTGTTTTCTGTGGGGGGAGGGAATAAATCCCAGCCGCCGTCCTGCGTGGATCATTTATCTTGGGCTCACAACCCTTTTAGTTATAGAAATAACCTCGGTATCGACAGAATCGGGCGCGTGCACTTCAGCCTGACCCTGCTTATTGATAACTTGTTTGTCGAGGTGATCTTTAATAACCCTAAGTGAATAAAGGCTCGTAGATCTCGTGGGATGACGGCTCGGTCACACACAAATGAGAAAGTCCGAAGACCTGGGCCCTCAGCACCCACGCTGTTGCCTCCTAGGGGCCGGGGTGACTTCTGGTGGGAAGACCAGAGGTGGTGTCCTCCTTATGGTTAAAAGCACTGAGTCCCACTCTTAGCAGCACCTCTGTGGGGGCAACACGCCCAGGAGACCGAGCGACAAAACCAGCCTCCGCAAGCTCAGTACGCGGTCACCCCCCACTCTTCCCTGAGCCCAAGCACTCCTTGGCTCTTTCTCTGTTTGTTTTTACTTTTCCTCCTGTATTTAGTACGGGGATTACAGGGTGTTCAAGCTCTCAGACTCAGAGTGATCCCCCCGTTTTCAGCCTCCCAAGTGCTGGGATTGCAAGCTTGTACCACCACACCCTGTCTCCATCGCCGGCACGGCATGCTGGGGACTGAACCCCCACCACTGTGCTCTGCCCAGGCAGGCGCGTTAATCCGTGAACTATTGGGCCGGCCCCTTCCTTGTCTCACTCTTCCAGGTTACCAGCCCCATGCACCGGCTCACACAGCAGATGTGTGTAGACCCACAGACTTACAGGTCCAGGGGGCCTGACAAATCATTCCTGATCATAATAAAGTAACCAGAAGATAACAGCCCTGGCACTGTCCTGCCCAGGCATCTCTCCATAATCCTAAAGCATCCTCATTCACCCCCAAAATGCTGAGGCCCAGAGAGGTTGCACTGCCCGTCTGATGTCACACAGCTGACTCCAGGCACCAGGTTGAGCTATGGGATGATTTGGAACTGGCTGCATTTGGAGGAATGGACGGCAGAGGTATGAAAGAGAGAATGTGCTTTCTCTTCTGTAAAAGGAGTTTCCAGTTTCTGGGAGGGGCCATGGTAGCAGAGCCCCAGTGTTTGGGTTTGGTCGCAGCCACCACGTGAACTTGGGACCGCTGCGGCAGCAGAGGGAGGTGGCACCCGTTGCCCAAGGAGACAGTGCATTTCTGCAGTGGGCCGGTCCCGGAACAGCTGTGCAGGGGGAGTGGGCCAGCATCAGTGGCTATGGCCAGCACCTGGAGCCGGGTGCAGAGGGACGGGCAGCCCACCCGACTGTGGCAGCCCGGGGCCCAGTCCTGCAGAGTTCAGGGCTGGCTGAGCCATCCAGGCCCAGCAGTGGCTGGTGTAAGGTCAAGCTAAGCATGGCTGTCCCATTTTCAGAGGGCTGTAGATGGCTTCCATAGCCCATCTGCTGGAACGAGGGGTTCACGTGGCGCAGGCAACGCCTCCATCACTGGGTGCTTTTGTCCTCGCCATGGCTGACATTGGATGGCAGAGATGTAACGCCATGAGGATGGTCCTGGCTTCAGCTCCTGGAGGTCCGTGGCCACTGTGTGGCATCCACCAGGCAGCGGGAAAGGAAGGCAGGCAGCAGACAGTGGGTGTGGGTGTGGAACACTCGGTCTGATGTAGCTGCGGCTGGGCCGCCTGGGCCGCGTTCTCAGCCACAGCCTCCCTGGAGGAGAGGACAGGTGAAATCAGGAGCAGTTGGAGGTGGCTCTGCTCATTTTCTCTCTTTTCTTGCATGTCTTCCAGCAAGGAGAGGCCCACAGAATTGTCACAGATGAAATCTTAGGCCACTCGGTGGAGCGTCTGCCCAGAGCTGCAGGACCCTGCTGGGAGCAGGCCTGAGGCAGTGCCTCTCCCTGGTGGCAACGGGGATCTAAAGCATTCTTCATGTGGTCGCCCTGTGTCCTCTAGAAAAGTGAGCTGGCCTGTCAGGGTGCAGCAGAGTGGTCAGTGGCCTTGGCCTGTACCCTCTGAGGCCCTTGCTGAGTGCCCAAAAGCATCCGCTAAAGACTTCTCTTCACAATGACCCCGTGGATGTCCAGGGACCTGGGAGCCTGCAGGGAGCCGTGCCAGTTGGCTCAGTGTCACAGTCCATTGTCCTAACCGAGTCCAAGAGCCCTGCTGCAGGACTCCTCCCTCCAGTGCTTCGTGAGCACCCTGCTGGCATGCTTTTCTTGCCGGCCCCTGAATAGAAAGAGCTCCTTCCATGCTGCCTGGGCTCAGCTCTGTCTGCTGGATGTCAGAGTGAATCACTGCTTCTTAGACCCGGAGCTGGTGGTAGGAATCAGCCCTGGCCGGCTGTCCAGCCCACAGCGGAGAGCAAGGCTCGGAACTGATGGGGGGCAGGGTGGAGGTGATGGCATGCGGCTGCCAGCCAACAGGGCAAGGTCGCCAGCTACTTGTGGACGGGCTGAGAAGGGTGACTCCCATTAGTGCTGGAGGAGGCAGGGTGCAGGGAAGAGCATGCTGCTTGAGCACAGGCGACGCAGGAAGGGCCAGCATCTGGGCTGGCCTGAGGGCATGGACATGGCACTGGCAGGGCACCCGTCCCCTCTGCTCATGCGTGGCTGACACCAGCTGCAAGAGGACATCACCATGTCTGTCCAGGGCTCTGGTCTCTGCACTTGTCCACCATCCCTGTGGGTTTGGAGAGCTGCTTTCACCATATTCCAGGAAGAGGTCTGTGCAGCACAGAGGAGCAGGCACCCCCTGCACACGGGCCTCGGCAGGCTGCCCTGCACACGGGCCTCGGCAGCGGCAAGGCCTGTCTTGCAGGGCTGCAGAGCACTGTCGCACAGAGCTGGACTTCCAAGATTCTGTTCTCGGAACTGGGAGGGTTTGTTTGACAACATAATTGATTTGGTCTTCCCAAAGATGGAAAAGAGCTGAGATGGGCCCAGCTGTGGGCCGCGTGCACCGTGGAAAGCCCGCTCACGGGCGAAGGCCTGGTGAGTTCTGTGTGGATAGAGGCAAGGCCTGAGGTTGGCAAGAGCCCTGAGAGCCAGGGAGAGGCAGGTGGAGCCTCGCGGCAGCCTCCCCACTGAATGAGCCCAGAGGAGATCAGAATGGAGACAGCTTCTCCTGCATGCATAGTGCTGTATGCCACAGACTCAAAAGCTTGCAGTCAGACAGTCACGGTCCAGGACAGTCTCCCTCACTGAGCCCGCTCTACCAGAGCCACCTGCGCTTTGCAGATTTGCCCAGGAGAATTGAACGGAGGACCTCTGGACCCTACTCCTCTCTCAGACTCGCTCCAGGGCGATTTGCTTATCACACGCAAATATCTACGTGCCCCCTCACCAGTCGCTCTGAGCCTTTCTCCCCAGGGCAGGGAGGTGCGGTGTGGACAGATCCTCCCTGGCCACTGCCCAGAACAGAGGCCTCGGCAGGGTAAACTGGAGTCTCTAGCTGAGGCGGCCAGGCTCACCTAGGATGAGGTGCTCCTCCTGGGGATCCTGGTTTTTCTTAGGGAAAAGCAGCTACTTGGCAAGACCATAGGCCTCAGCAGGAGCCCACATCTGCAAGCACAGTCCTGGGTGTGATCACAGTCAGTCCTGCCTGTTGTTGACAAGCAGGAAGGGACCCCCAGTGAGTGGCCCTGTTGGGCTGCTGGCCAGGTCCTGCCTCCAGAGGGCATACCCCCTCTCAGGCCAGGTCTGCTCAGGGAAAAAACAGCTGTGTCCACGAGGATGGTCCCGGCTGGGGCACTGCATGGTCTTCTGCTAGTACTTTTAGATGATCCAGAATGAAGAGGCCAGGTAGGACCGGAGCAGGACAAAGCAGCCAGGGAGTGTGGTCTCAGTCTGGTCTCTCCAAGCCAGGTCCCAGGGGCTCAGTTTGGCCCCAGGATTCCACAGTCCTTCTGGCATCGGCCACTCTAGAGACTGTAGGACCTGGGCCTCGGTTGCCGCCTATGTGCTGGGCAGTCGCCACCATGTGCCGCAGGCCTCCTCGCTCAGCAGCGTGTGCCCAGTGACACCGCTATCTTTTTACCCAATTTTCCAGCTGAATTGACTGAGGCCTGTGAAGGTCAGAGAGCTCGCCCAGGGTCACTGAGTAAAACAGCTAAGCTGGCCTTGGGACAGGGACATGGGACCCTGGTGCTGTCCCTAATTGCCTGGCCAACAGCGCCTTCATAAATAATGGAAACAGCAGGGCTCCACATCTCCCGAGAAGCCACACTCCCAGTTCTGCCACCAGCCCCGTGGGCCGCAGCTCGCAGCAAGAGGCTAGGTGGGGGCGCGAGGCGGGAGGTGAGGGGCCCGGCGCGGCAGCTGGCTCCTGCGAAGGCATTAATTTGTAACAGACGACCAGGGAGCTGGAAAGACCGCACGCGGCTCCACACGCGCGACGGCGGCTGATTATTCATCGCTGACAGTTATTAGCCTGTTATTAAACGTATGAATTGCCTCTTTCATACCACACTGCCTATCCTTAAAGAGCTTTATGAACTAACATTAACCAATCCAATTAGCAAAAGACACTGTATTTGTGTAATTAGTAATTTGAGGCTTTGTTCTGTCTTGGTCTTAAAGAGAAAAAGCATTGGATGCTGATTAGCGCGTCACTGTACAATTAGGAGAAGTGGTCGCAGATTAGCCGGGAATGTTCTCGGGGACCCGGGCCTGCTTAATCGCACAGGGGTTTATGCTTGTGGCGCTTGAGCGAATCCAATTGCTTCCTCTGACATCCAAACTCCTCTCTGCAGTTGGCATGGCCTGGCCCATCAGGAAGGGGAAATATTTATTTTCATTATAAATTTAGGGGCCGAATACAGTAAGGAACCTTGTTATTAAATGCTCCAAGCCCAATCCTGCAGAAAATCTCAGAATCTAACTTGGAGTATTGATTGCAAGCTTTTTTTCTAATCAGATGCCAAAAGGAACATTGTGGGGGAAAGATGTCTCAGGGCCGCCCTGCCAAACGGCGTTTCTGTTTACGTCTCCAAGCAAGCAGTTACAGCTCGGAGACGCAAAGCCGGCCCGATGGGGCCAGATGCTGCGATAAGGGAGCGGGCTGCGGGTTGCCGCGGAGAGCCTCAGGATTCCGGTGCGTTCTGCAGCTGGACCCCAAGATGAACCACATAATGATGGGTCCCAGGCAGCCCACTGGGAAAGCCCACGCTGGAGGTGCCCTCCGCCCTCCTGCGCGCCCCGCCGCCTTTGCTGTGGGGCCTCCACATGTTGTTCGCTTGCAACACGGCAGCCCAAACTCCGTGGACTTGAGCCGCTCCCTGGCACTCCTTGGCAGAGTTCATTCTGGGCAGGAAGGAAGTGGTCTACTTCCAGGGGCAGCCGCTCTGGGCCTTACCTGCTGGCACTGGAACCCAGGAGGAGGGGCTGCATTGCTAGTCAGTGTCCCCTATGGTGGCCTGTCCACTGGACATGGTCAGAACACAGGCTCAGCTTTCCCATCCCCTCTTCCATATGCTAGGTTACACCCTTGTCCAGAAAGCAGCTCCACAGCCCTTTGGTTCACTATGGCCGTCACCCAGCAAGTCGGCAGCCAGGCAGGCACGGCAGCCTCAACAGAAAGAAGGTTGTCTCGGCCACACCAAGGCCCTGGCAGTGCTGTGCCACACAGCTGCCCAGCTGTTCCCTCCCAGGAGCCGTGTCCTGTGATCCAACACTCCTGGGTGGAGCTACAGCCCTGCTGGAGCCCGGAAGCTGGATGTCAAGCAGACTCCACTAACTTCACTCCACTGCCGGCCTCAGACAGAGCCGCACTCGGCCCTCCAAGCCGAAGCCTGCCCAAGCGTGTGTCTCTGCTCTGCACCAGGTGGAAGCGATACGTCTTCCCATCCCAGAGCCTCCTCTCTTGGCTGGGCTGCTTTTGCTGCCCTCTGTACACCCACACGCATATGCATGTGCATGTACATGCAGGCACACAGCACCTCTGGGTAGTCTAGAAACGGGGCGCCCAGGAGGCAGGAAGTGGGTGCCCACATTCCTGACACAGGACCTGTCCCCTGGAGGCAGCCAGGGACCCGTCCACCCCAGCAGTCATGAAAGGCAGAGCCGAGAGGAGACCCGGGTGCAAACAGCCCAGAAACCTCTCCAAAATATTTGGGTTTGTCAAAATCCCAAGCTGCCGTTTGCCAGGCGCTTTTCCTGCCCGTGTTTGAGCCTGCGGGTATTTTAAAGGAAATGAAATCCGTGTGTTTCTGATTTATTTATACTTAACTCATCAAAATGCTGTTTTAAAGAGCTATTTTGTATCCAAAATGCCCTTTATGCTTCTTTTCCCCCTTCCAAACTAAAAGTCACACTGCCAAGCATACATGACCTTAACTCCAGTGTTCTCCGGGTTCTTTTCAACATCAAGTTCTAGCATCCAGATAGACCTGGGAGCCCCAGCCCCGGAAATAGGAGATGTCTGGGCAGAATGCGTGACCTCCTGCCCCCCGCGAAGAGTCTGTCCCTTGTGTCCCCCCAAGGTCCCTGAGATATAACATCAAACAAGAAACAGCGACTTCTCTCAGGCAAAGACCCCTGAACCAGGGCCTTGCAGTCTCCAGGGCTCAGGGATGGACCAGCCAGGGTCACCTGGACAGTAGACAGTGACCCACATGGACGCCCGACACTCCACTACCCCCCGCCCCCTGCTGCCTGCAGACAAAGTACAGGCGGCCAGGCAAACCCACAATCTAGCCTGAGTATGAGGTGACTCCAGCAGGAACGTGTTTCCCTTCTCTTGGCACAGAAAACAGGAAGCTGTAGCCACAGCCAGTACGCAAGGGCAGAGGGCCCGGCCAGGCCAGGCCACACCTGCCGCTGGGCTTGGGGGGGTGTCGGCCCGTGGCGCGCTGGCAACTCTGACACCTGCTCTGAAACTGGGCTCCTCCAGTTCTGTGCTGTTGGCTATGATATTTATTTCTGGCCGGTTTCATGCAGTAGAGTTCAATTATGAAGCTGATTGCTTTTTAGGTGCCCAATATAAAATCCTTTATCTTAGCAGCATTTAATTGTGCTCACTGGCAGGTTTGGTGCTCGTCACGGCCTTGCTGTCCCCAGCCCCAGAGATAAACCATCCGAGGGGCAATAAATGTCCGCTCGGCTTATTGATGCTTTCTGGGAAATTGATTATCTATTTGAGGGGCGGAGCAGCTGATATACGGCCGCCTCTTTCCCTGACACAATAGCTTCCGTGGAAGAGAAATCCCTCAACTGCTGCCATGGATTTTCTATTATATGTCATATTCTCAAAAGTGACATCCGTTTATCTTCGTGCTTGAAAACGGAGGGGAAGCCTCTGGCGGAGACTGCATCTGTTCACGATATCTAAAGTTGGATAGGGGCAGAGGAACAGACGACCAGCTCCTGCCCCTGCCTCTCCTTCTGGGTGTACCTGCCCCAGACAGGGCACTGCTCCCAGCCCATGGGACCTGGCGATCACACCCTGAGAAGTCTATCCCAGGGGCTGATATTGGCGCACCATCCAATCCGAAAGCTGAGTTGTGTTTCCCCATGAGCCATAAGAGGAGAAGGAGAGGTCTTCTACCGGTTTAACCTGACCCCCCCCCAAAAAAAAAAAAATCCAGGCACTTTCTTCCATTCTAGATTTTCTCTGCATTTTCATGCCTGAAAAGCTTTCCTTGGCTTTTCTGCAATCAAAAAAGCAAGGTCCGCACATGAGGGAGAGGAAGAGAGACACAGCTGTGTGCAGGGCTGAGGAGGCCGGCGCAGCGCCCGAGCCCCCAGAAGCCCAGACGTGCGATGAACTTCGGCTCGCAGCTTGGCTTCTATTAGTCAAAAGATAACAGGCGCTATAAACTCAAAAGCGTTTGCACACCACGAAAATCGATAGGGACTCCGTCATTGGCCCTGTGATTAACTGCACCCAGCTAAGATGGGTCCAGGTTGTGTGCCTGTGATAATTCCCCGACAGAGCTGAAAGAGGCCTTTCTTTTGGCTATGGCAAGGGCAGGGCTGCCCTGACCTTCTCCAGGCACCCTGCAGACACACCTGTGGGCAGGTGGCTCCTCCAGCTCACGCGGTCCAGCACCCTCCTCCTCCAGGGAGCCCCCGAGCTTGGCAGCCATGGCCGCCCAGCTTGCCCAGCCTGAAGACCACCAGCCCCAGGCTGAGAGACAGCAAGGCCCACTGTGCGCCCACTTCATGCACCTTTGGATGCCAAGTGCCCAGACTTTGGATTTGAACACCATGGGACGAGGGGGATCAAAGGCAGAGGTGGGAGAGGCTTGAACCACGTCCACGTCAGCCACAGTGCCAGGGGTGGCTGCTGCACGTGGGCACAGTCAGGGCTCTGCAGGGTGTGGGCGGCTGGCACACCCCAGAGCTCACATCCTGGGCTTGGCCAGGCCCAGGAACTGGCAGCTTTGGAGTGCAGCCAGGACAGAGCACAGGCCCAGCCCTACACGGTAGCTAGGAGTGCAGCCTGATTGGCAGGGCTGCAGGATGCTACCATGTGCAGGGTCCTGCAGAGCCACAGGGGAGCAGGAGGCAGGTAAGGCCTCCCCTGGGGCGGGGGCGGGGAGGCAGGTGGCAGACTGAGGGTCTGCTCCTGCTCCTTTCCCTACGGTGGGATATAGAGGGGCTCTCGCTGGGGGAGCGAGGGAGGCCAGCACACGGGCTCGGGCACTCATCCTTTTATCTCAGAGGGCCAGAAAATGCATCCCAGGGCCTGGGCCAGTTCAGCTCCTGTGGGGACAGTGGCTGTCCATGGCTCCTGCACTGGGGTCAGAGCTGGGTGGTGTCTGGCTGGCTGGCTGGCTGCTCTGCCGGCAGTGGGGAGGAGGGGCGCTGAGCTGCCCCGGAGGCTGGCTCTGTGGTGCCCTGCCGTGGCCCCTGTTTTTGCAGTCCCCTCATCTCATGCCATGCATGAAGCCTGCCACACTCCGCTGGGGACAGTGGAATGGCACTCTCGGAGTCTATGGCCCCATGTTGCGAACTTTGCAGGTTTTCCTACAGAGATTCTGTGCACCAGACCAAGCCTGGAAGCAGCTCTGAGATGCCGGGCCCCAGGATGAGAGTGACTCTCCATGGGTCCGTGGGGGAGCGTGTGTGCATGTACCTACATGCAACCCACATTCGTACATGTATACACACATATGAGTACTCCCCATGCATCCCCTGCTCAGGTGCTGAGAGCTCTTCCCTGGTCCTGGTACTGGGACTGCCAGGCCAGGCAGGAGGGGCTGGCGGAGACCTGCAGGCTCAAGCCCTCACCCTGCTCCTTGGGGCGGCCTGTGGGCCCTGCACACCTGAGGCCGGACTTCCCATGATCGACAGCCAGGGCATCAACTCTTTTTGCTGATGTGCTTATCACCTGGGCCAGGTTCACAGGTGGCAGGCTCTTCTCCCTATCTGCACAAAGACCACGCTCAAGGCGCTCCCCCTGTCTCATGGAGATGAGTCCAGGCAGCTGTGCCCTGGAACTCGAACTGTCTTCCTGAAGCACAGAGTGAGGCGGAGGCCCCGGGCCCTACCCGAGTCTTTGCCCAAGACGGAACTGCCCCCCACCAGAGCTGCACACAGTGGGACCCAAGCAGACACTGCTCGGGCCAAGTCCGACTCGAGGGTCCATCCTGCCAGCACTCAGTTCCAACGTGGAGCTGCAGGACTCAGGTCTGAGCACCAAGGCTGGCGGGGCAGCAGTGCTCAAGCTGCTGTGTGCTGTGTGGTGGGGGCCCTGGATTTGCTCAGCAGTCTGGCGGCCCCTAGATCTGCAGCAAGCGAGCTGGCGCCCTGTCCTCCTGGGCCGCTGGTCTGCCTAAGGCCAGTGCCAGCACCTTGCCCAGGCAGGTCAGAGCCTGCGCCTCAGCTGTGCCCACAGACGTTTTTCCTCTGGGCTGCCGCCTGCTAGGATGCTGCATGGCCTTTGCCCGGCCCTCACATCTGGGAGCTCCTCCCTGGTCCTAGGTCCCCGAAGAACAGGAGGGGACCGAGAGGCCTCTTTCCAGCTGGGCGTCTCCAGGCTACCACCTTCCTTCTTCTACAGAAGGGAACCACAGGTGGCACAGTGGGCAGTAGAATGAGGACAGGTAGCCAAGAGCTTTCAGGCTCTCTTAGTTCCAGCTAGCCCATGCTACCTTCTGCATGATCCGGTCCAGGGCCTGCCATGCTGACCAGAGCCAGAAGACCCAGGAAGCTACAGGGTCCCCTAAATCTGCCCCAGGGACGTGTCTGAGCTGGTCGTGTGGCAGGTCCCGATGTCACCAACATGGCTCGCAGAGGCACAGTTGCTTCCTGGCACCGGCTCTGTGTGGTGGGCAAACCCTGTGCCCACAGAGGTGCGTGGTGGAAAGCATCAGAGATAGACAGCGTGGGCCTGGCAGGCAGAACAGGAAGCTCTCATCCGCCCGTGTGGGCACGTAATGGATGTCTGTTCAAACGAGGGTCTGTCTGGGACTGCCCAGCTCAGCCCCACCGAGCCCCTGAGGCTCTGTCTGTCCGAGGCTCTGTGGTCAGTGGCTTTCAGAGGAGGCTTGTGATTGTCTCTGCACTGCACATCTGTGGCCTGCGCGGCTGCCCTGCTGAATCCCCGGGGAGACCCCATCAGCTCCTGGTCTTCGTTCTGTGCAGCTCTGCAGGTCCTGAGTCCTGGAGCCTGGAGGAATCCGCTTCTTGGGAAGCCTGTCTGAACACCCCCCCCCCCAGGATGGGAAGCGCTGCCTCGTGTGTCCTCGGGGAGCCTCTCCCCAAGCCGTGAAGCTGGCATGGGCTCGGTGACAGGGCCCTGAACTGTGAACTGACAGGGGACTTGGTCTGCACAGGATCTCGGGTGTGGGGCTGCAGCCGGCCGGGGGAATTTTATCGTCCTGCTCCATGCCACAGACAGGCCGGGCTAATCATTAACCCAGCTTCTGCCTGCTCCATCCAGAGACGCTTCCACCCGCCGGGCTGCCAGCCCCTACCTCTCCTCCCACGCTGAACCCTTCCCCCGCCCCGCCGTGCTGCTCTTCTCCGGGGGAAAGAATGAGAGCAGGTCCTCGGGAGCTGGCACAGCAGACAATGTGTGTCTTGTGTGAGTAATTTAGCGCTGTGGCCAGTCAATCTGGTTTCTGGGCCCGCTGCCCTGACCCTCTTTAGAGCTGCTGGCTCTTGCCGGCACAGTGTGAAGCGTTTCCTTTCACCGCACTGACACTCCGCAGATTGAGACGTCAGCCTGGTCCAACTGCAGCAAATTAGCAATTTTTCTTTTGCTAATTGGAAATAAAAATGTTTGCCGAGGGAGCCGTTTGTCGGCATGTGGTTTTCGGTTTCTGTGCACCGGGAGGCTCTGTTCAGAACTCGTCCCGAGGCGCAGTGCACCCTGAGGTGCCCCTCGGCACAAGTTGGGAGGGGTCTCCTGGTGGCAGTGTGCAGACACCCTCGCATCACCCCTGGCAGCTCGTACTCGGTGCAGCTGGGGTGCCCGGGTTGCTCCCACACCTCCTTGGGTTTGGAGAATCCAGACCACTGTGCACTTTGGAGAAACCACTAGGATGGGGCAGGAGGCAGTGTGACTCCCTACCCCGGCTAGTGAGAAAACCCTACGATGGACGGGGAGGACCGAGCTGGGAAGGTCCCCAAGGAGCCTCAGGGTCTGCTATATACTACATGTCCCAAGAAGCAGTGGGATAGCAAGATCTCTGAATCCCCAGGCTCAGACTCCCCATTCTCGATCACCTGCCTGGTGCCCACCCATGGGAGGGCCCTCCTAGCCTGGCCCCACTTCAGGTCTGAGGGTGGAGAATAAAAGAGCACCACCTGATAATCAGAACAAAGAGGGGCTTCACGGAGGACAGGGCACACTTGCCGGGGGGCAGCTTGGGTCCAGGTGCCAAGCACAGCGATTTGAAAATGTACAGACCAGCAGGCCCCTCAGGCCCCTCAGGCCCACCCCTGCAGCCACACGCGTGTGCACATGGGCACAGCTGAGCGGGCAGATGTGCACACATGTGTAGAGGTCTATCCCTGTGCCCTGAAGTGGCCCCAGCGCCCACCTGTGAACGCCCAGGGTCAGCCAGGAATTGGGGCTGCAGGTCAGCACATAAAGGGTTACAGAGCCCCGCCCCAGCTTTTCTGATAAAGCACTTGACAGCCATGCCTAATAATTCTTTCTGCTAGTTTCTTTTCTTGATGTCTTTATGTGAATATGAAGCCAGAATGAAAGGCTTTGGGGGACCCCTGCGAGAGAGGAAAAGTGTGAGCGGGAGGGAGCAAGAGTGTGCGTAGGCGCCCTGCCGAGAGCCAGCACCTCCTTGGCAGTCCACGCTGCGGCCGGCCGCAGAGGCCTTTGTAAGTAGGACCAGGTCTTCTTCGCTGGGCCATGACAATGGCGTTTTGTGCAGAGGGGCAGTGGGGGTGGCCAGCAGCAACAAGGGCTGCAGGTGTGGGGTGAGGGCGCTTTTGAGCTACAGTGCCCTCCTGCATCCAGCTACCTCTCCAGACCCAGGTGTGGGGACACAGAAGGGACAGCAGAGAGAGGGAGTCCCCTCCCCACCCCCGAACACCTTGCCTGTGAGGAGCCAGGCCACAGGCAGACAGGCAGGCAGGCAGCGTCCCAAATCCTTGCAGGCTGGAGAGGGAGCCGCCCGACTGCTCCAAAATAAGACTGCCAGAGAACGCAAGGAAATGGGCTGCAATTCCTGAGTCCCCAGAGACGCAGGGGTGTTCAAGGATGCATGCGCTGTTGGGGGCCTGGCTGGAGCAGAGTGGTGGCTTTGATGGGAACCGCTGGCTGTTGAGGCCACCCATGCCCTGGCCCTAGACTCAGGCTCGCACAATCCACAAGCTGCTAAATTCCAAAGAGGCCAGGCCGCGCTTGCCTCCCAGGCCTCTGGGGCCTGAGGCTCATTTTCTTTTGGAGCCAGGAGCAGACAGGAGTGGTTTTCCTCTCAGGTTCTGCCCTGGCCCAAGCCAGAGGGGACGTAAATCTATGAGGAGGGTGACTCCCACGGGCTCCCCGCTTCCATTCCAGACCAAACAAGTCTGGATGAGCCAGGGCAGACAGCCCGAAAGCATCCCTGTGCTCTCTGGCACCTGGAGCAACCAAGCTGCCCGAAGGTGTGCGCCCAGTACCTGTCCACCAGGTCCCAAACCCACTGTGCTGCAGGCTGACAGAGCAGGTCCCAGGCCAAGGACCCTGGGCCAAGACAAGGAGGGTGGGGAGAATTCCACTCTTTACAGAATAAGCTTCCAAAACAGCAACACTCTGGAGGAGGTACCTGGGAAGGGGACGGACAGCACAGGGAGTGGCGCCCTGGCACAGGCGCAGTGCTTCCCTTGGGCCCTGCAGAGTTCCAACAAGGGTCAGCGCTGGTGAGAGAAAAGCCTTAGGACCCCAGCCTGGGGTCCAGCGGGCAGGAAGGGTGCACAGGGCTGGCAGGGTGCTGCAAGAGAGGAAGCGGGGTGCAGCATCCTCTGTGTGTGGAGCGGTGCCTGCTATAGGCACCTGCGTCCCCCTGCCTGCCCTCTGCTGCTGCTGGCCACCAGCCAGGCCCTGCTCTGAGACATCAGGAACCGTTTGCATGTCCACGGCTGCAGCACGGCCCTGCGCTTTATTTGATGAGGTCATTGTGGGTCAGGACTCCTCCTCTAGGCACGGGAGGCTCAGAGACTGCAGCCTCAGGGCCTCTTGCGACAGGACTTGGTCACCCTGAAGTGGCCTCCTGACCAGGTCTGGTTCAGCTGGCCGAAGCCACTCCCACTCTGCTCCCTCTGCTGCCCTCCCAGCCCTGGTCCTTGCCGAGCAGCCCCTGCGCCCCTTCCAGGCAGGCAGGCGGACAGGGAGGACCTCAGCTCCCCTGCAGGGGCTGGCGCGCATGCTCCCTGGGACCGCTTCCCAGCCCCGAGGCATGGATGTCACCGCGTGACAGCGACGTGAGAACCGCTCTGCGCTTTTTGTTGGTCGGACACTATTTGGACATGGCTTGTCCAGCGTCTCGAGGGCCTGGCAACTGCCACATCAGCGCAAATTTCTCCCCCAACTTTTCACTGGGATATGTCGACACATTTTTCCCATGGAAAGAGAGTGTGGCCTTTGTGAGGGGGCCACGGCCCGCCCGAGTTACAGTAAAGATTAATCCCGAACAAGAGACAAGAGACAGAGACAAAGAGCATCATACACTGCGGCTTTCAATGGATGTTTTCATAAATGTATGAATAATTTAAATTATCATTGCCGAGTATTTATTCGAGTGTTTCAGGGGGAAAAATGCCTCCTCTTTTTTCTCCCTTGATTCTTTTCATTTTTGTCTCATCTCTTTTATGTGCTACATAGGCTGTTTTCTTGCCACTGAATCGGCCCGGGGACAATGGGATGTAAGAGGCTGAGGGGCCCAGGAAGAATGCGGCCCTTGTTGCCGACGCCGTGCCTTGACATTGATTAATGAGGGTGCGGACACGGGCAGAATTTGTGAGAGCCGAGGGGGAATCAGGACCCGAGGGCACCAGAGGAGGAGGGCAGGGGCTGGCAGGGAGAAGGCCACGGCCATCCCTCCACGCCCAGTGGGAAAGGGCACGGGGAGTCCCGCCGCAGAGCCACCAGAGTGGTGGATCGGGTGGTGAGCCAGGTCCTTGGAGGGTGGGCACAGGGGTGGGGGCCCAGGCTGGCGCCTACCTGCCCCTCAGGCACCTGCTCAGCCGATAGGGCAGCTCAGGGGTAGGGCAGGGTCCATGGCCAGGGGACGCTTATGGGCACCCCTTGTCCTCCTGGCCTGTGTCCAGCTCCCACACATTCCCTCCCATCTTCCAGGCCTGTGCTGGGACCGTTCTGCTCAGGGTCCGTGAGCTCCAGTGTTGCTGGGGCCCGCTGGGGCTTTTGGGTGGGTACAATTCAAATGTTACCTGGTCTCCCCAAGCCGCCTCAGTCCTCTCCTCCCTACCCCATCTTGTCCTACTTATTTCCACATTTTCAGCAGAGCATGCTCTACTCTGATGAATCTGCGCCTGCCCTAGGCCATCCTGGAACTCAGGACTGATGGGTACCCGCACGGGTGCTGCCCTCAGCGATGCCGCTGTCCACACCAGACCAGAGGAGCCTGAAGGGAAAGCAAGCGGCCCCAGCCTGGCCCAGCCCAAAGGCCTCAGCCCGTGGAGAAGGCCAGCCCTTGCCAAGGCTGTGGCCACTGCACTGCCTCTGCGGGCACCTTGTGGCCAGGCTAGCATGGGCTGGGGGGGTCCCACTTGCCTACATGATATGAGAGAGCGGAGGGTAGGGCTGCTGGCCTCTGAGGGTGTCCTGGTCCCAGCCAAGCCTGCTGGGTCCAGCTGTGGGTTCCTGGGCCTGGAGCCCAGCAACAGCGGCTGTCACCTGGGCTGCTGAGCAGCACCGGGACAGGGAAGACCTGTTGTCCTGCTCAGAGGGAGCCAGGAGCCGGGCACACCGCGGCGGGGGCTCCTGGGTCTGGTCCAACAGGAGGTGAAAGGACGATGCCCGCAGGAGCTTTCCCTTGGCAGTGGACATGTCACGGGGAATGTGGGCTGCAGAGGCCAGAGCTGGGCGTTGCGCACCACCTGCCCAACGGCCAACAGCACAGGGCTTGGGCGTGGTCCTGGGCAGTTCGCCTGTCTGGACCCCAGGGACTAAGCCACACTCTCGCCCTGCCACATGCTTCAGAGTTAATTTCCCAGCATAAGGATGTGGGCATCCAGGTCACGCAGGAGGGCACTGGCCTGGCCTCCCTCGTCCTGGTGTCTAGCCCTGTCTGTGACCTGGCCTATGGGTGGCCTAGGGGAGACTCAATGTCTCAGGAACTGGGCTTCGTGTCTGGGAGCGGGCAGGATGCCCAGCACATCTGGGAACGCAGTGGGGACTACTGTGGCCACCCAGGGGTGCCTGAAGGCTCTCCAGGGAATCACAGAGACACAGTGACACTCCCAAAATAAAGCACTACCCCGTACAGCACGTATCCCTTCCCAGCGGTGACAAGTCTAAGTGGCAAATCACAGTCATCACAATTTTGTAATGACAACGGCTGAGCAGAGACAACTGGGGCCCCGTCATCCCACCCCACAACACCCCTCTCCCCAACCAAATAATTGGCTTTATGTGTATCAGCAAATTAAGCAACAATGTCTGTACCTGCAGCTGGACGGATGCAGAGCACCCAGGAAGGTGGTTTGCTCTCTCCCTGCTCGGCCCCGAGCAGGCAGCCGCTGTGATGGCCTGCTTGGGGATCTGTGGTCTGTGTCTGTCACTTCGGTGGAGTCCTTTCTGGTCAGGGGTGTGGGAGGTGACCTGGGGCCACTGTGCAGACATGGTTACTCTAGGAAGCCCACGGCAAGTGGCCATGGGGACACAGGTCTCTTTCCTTTCTCAAGGACACCTTACTGGGGCTAAGTTCCCGGGTCAGCAAGCACAAGGCCGGGAACTCACTGCCAGCACCTCGCAGTGCTCCTACCAGGTGCAGTTCTTAGCATCTGGCCCCTGACTGAGTGCCCAGGGGGTGGGCTCAGGGGGATGGTCAAGCCAGGCCAGCCCAGGTACGGGTGAGCACTGGGGGAACAGAAGGGCCCCGTCTCACTCATCTTATGTGCTTTGTGCCCATGCCGGGTGGCAAAGAGGAGTCAGGAGGAGCAGCTTCCGGCCGAGACCCTGACACATGAGGGGGATGTGCGTAGCGGAAGGGGAGAGGCTCTGCCACCCCTGGGGTCCCCACGGTGCCTGGCCCCGACTCCCAGGGTTCTCGAGATACATTGGGCCAGGGGTGTCAGGACCACAGAGGGTGACCCCTGCCCTGATCTCTGGCTCGAATGAGTAGCTTAACTAGCCCAGGGCCATAGAAAAGAGGAAGAGAGCGGGGGAACAAAGCTGCCGCGGCTCTGCCCCTGGCATTGTGAGCGCTGGCCCCTTTCCCAGGGTATCAGTCTCCCATTGAACGGGCGGGCGCCGCGCGGCTCTTCCGAAGCCCTGATGGGTTTTCACGAGATGGTGAATGGAGTGCAAATTAGCGGAGTCCTCGGGAGCCTTGTTACTGTCACTCCCAGCCTAGTGCTGCAAAGGCAACTCGGGGATTAATCAATCCAAAGAACTCGCCCTTTCTCAGAGCAAGGTAGGAAACTATTTATTGTCTCCTCTTTCATGTCCCATGCATTCTGTCTGCCGCGGGGAGCGGGGAGCGTCCTGGCTGAAGGGGGCAAGGATCAGAACCCTCTCCTCCCATGCACATGCATTCAGCCCAGCCACCATGCACAGACATGTATGCACAGGCTGCTGGGCCCAGGGATGCCAAGGAAGAGGCCATCCCCGGTGGGGGCAGGCCAGCAGGAGCACCCACGGCGGCCACAACTGTGGCCTTGGAAGACCGAGGTCAGCATCCCCGAGCTGAAGCAGCCAAATCAGATCTGCCTCCATGCTGGGAATCCATGAGCCGGACTTAAATGGAACCTGCCTTGCCTAAGAGCTCTGCTCCTGCTGAACTAGATGGAGCCTGTGGTGCTGAGGTTGGCTCTGTTTGACATCCAGGGGTGATGCCGCTCAGAGGATAGGTCCCCAGAAAAGGAGCAGACTCCAAAGCACTGTGGATCTACCCACCCCTGGCAGGGCCATTGCCAGGTATCAGGTCCTGGACAGAACCACCTGTGGGGCATGTGCCGCGGGGCCTGGCATAGGTATAAACATGTGTGTCCAATAAGTCGGCAACGTACACTTATGGACGATCCAGGTAATCAAGTTAATATCTCAGCGCACAAATAGGTGTTTATCTATAAATGCACACTTAATGCAGGGACATCTAGGTGGACATAGGCCTAGCTAAGCGCACAAAAATGATCTACGTCGCAACGAATACACATGACTAACACAAAAGTGCTGCCATTGCTAGCTTCAGTAAGAACTCCTCCGGGGACCTCACCCACACTCCACGTGGCTGCCAAGGACGGAGGACCAAGTTGCCTGATCCTGACCTCACATGAAACTCAGTACAGCCCCAGGCCGTGGTGCTCAGGGAGCCGCAGATGCACCCCTGGTCCAGACTCCAGGAGAGGACATCTGCGTGGATGGGGCCGTGGCTCCCTGTGTCACTTGCCAGCCCAATCCCCAAAACAGGAAGTGGGATTTGCCATACACGGTGCCAACCGAAGATCTCGAGCTGATTCCAGAAAATTCCCAGTCACTCATGGGGAGCCTCTCTGAAGCTTGAGGGGAGCCAAGGTGCTCGAGAGGTAACCCATGCCAACCCAGCCTCACCCTTTCCTGCCTGCCTTCTCAGGGAGGTATCCTTCCCAAGCTCCCCAGGGTTAGAATGGGCCACATGGGGGCCACGTGGGAGCCACGCTTCCTGCTGTCGGAGGCGGGGCACCTTCTGGGTCATGACTACTTCTCAGCACGGCCAACCACACTGGGCAAAGCCCCATCTTAGAGCCACTTAATGCCTCTCTCCTGTCCCTTCCCACTCAGGCATCAGCGTCTACCAGATGAACAATTAATTTCCTCATGACTCCAGAACCACCAAACACATCCATGGTCTTGAGCAGCAGCACACTGAAGGCTGAGCTCTCCCCGTGTTCCCAGGGGCCTGGGGGTCATGGCCGGGGTACCCCCGCTGGGATGAACACCGCGTGGGCACATCACCACCCTTCCACCTGTGGGGAGAGCTGGTTCCCTCTGTCTAGTCAAGGTCCAGCGTTTGCAGCTCCATGCAGAAGGAGGGAAGAACAGGCAGTGGAGCTGCCCCAGGGGACCCCAGGGCCCTCAGTCTGAACAGCAGGTGTCTAGTCACAACCACTGGGTGCAGGGACCCTCATCTAGAGCACTGGACACCCGCGAGGACCAGGACAGAGGACGGTAGGGCCCACCCGTCAGCGGCCTTGGCAGCCGGTCTGCATGGCCCTGTGGTGAGACCTTGAGGGAAGGGCACCGAGGGGTTGTGGGTCCTCGCTTCCTGGCTGCACCCAGGCCTCAGACCCTCAGCAGGGGCTGGGCAGGCACTGCCTGTGCCTGCCTTCATCTCGTGGCAGCTGAGGACCCTCGACTGTGCTGCGGACAGGAAACTGCAGAGCGAGCTGGTGATGCGGTGCAGTGACTCCTGCAGAGCCACCGAGGCAGCAGGTGGCTGAGCCTGGATTCAAACCCAGGGCTCCAGAGCAGGTCCCCTCCCCAGCCATCCAACCACTTTATGAAAAGTGAGAGGACAGGGTCTGCTCCAGGAGCTCGGGGCCTCCTGTATCTCCCCAATTTGCTATAATTCTGGGGTCCACGGAGGGGGCAGCAATATGTGGGGCTCCCCTTGGAAGCTTGCAGGCGTGGCTGGGCAGCAGGCCTGTGATATCATCTGGAAAGCTCTGTTCTGGGAAGGAGCAGCCACCCTCAACTTCAGGGAGGGAACGCCTCAGTCAGTTCCTGGAGAATCACATGTCCCCCTTCCAATCCTGGCCATTCCTTACATGGTGGCCATCCCTCCCAAGAAAACTGGCTCTGGGAGTGTGGATCCCCCAGGGGCAGTGGGGTGGGCAGTGTCTGGCGGGCCATGCGGGCACAGGGAGCTGGATGAGGGCTCAGCAAGCTGCACCAACGGACAGTATCCTCTCTGCCAGTGCTGGCCTCACCACTGGGCACCAAAGCCCTTGATGGTCGCAGATGTGAGCACGCTGGCCCAGAAACCACTCTTTGGTGGGGCTCCTGCCAAAAATCCTGCCAAATCGCCCAGGCCCGAACACTGCCCTCCGAACGGAGCAGGGCTGGTGGATCCACCCGGGAACCGGTGGGCAGGCATGTAGGTAGCAGAGCTAACGGAAAGACCCTCTTTGTAGCTGGGGGCTTCTTTCCAGCCAGAAGAAGAGGTGGGTGAGTGGAGCTCTGTCTTGGTCATTCTTCTGGCCATGAGCCCAGGAGCCCAGGAGCCCTTGCTCAGGCCAGCACCCCTGCTCATGGCTCAAGCCCCGTATCTCCCCTATGCCTCAGTTTCCCAGAAGCTGGCCCTCTTCTCGCACCCCAGATGGGCTCTGCTTAAGTGCCTTGGGCTCCTGTGTGTCTCAGCTTCCACCCGGCTGCCTTCTTCCCTCAGCATACCCCACGCACCCTGTCCTCCTACATCCCTGGCTCCAGTCCAAGCCCCCTGAAGTGCAGCCACCTGCCCGCAGACAGCCTGGACCTAGGCAGCGTTAAGCCTCACAGTGGACCCCAGCCCTGGACAAGGTTTGCCCCAGTGCACAACTATGCACCTCTACCCCTTGCCAGCCCCTCTCCTGCCCTGCTGGGAGCCCTCATCCAGCTCAGCTCATCTCCAAAAGCAAAGGCTCTGCTACTGCGCTGGGAGATGCTTCTGGTCCCAAGCATGTGGCCATCTGGGGGTGGGAGGGGCTCCCAGGGTGCCTCTAAGATGTGCTCTGCATTGGCCACAGCCCTGGGTGGGCCCTCGGATGTGTCTGCTGGTGCCCAGCATGGGGCCTGGATTCCCTGGTGGAGCGCAGGCCTGGAAGGGGCTCGATGATCCCACAGGGCGGCTGAGAGAGGTTTGGGGCAACCCTAGCACTGAGGGTGTCCCCTATCCAAGCCTAGGGCTTGCGAAAGCCACCACACACCAGCATTGTGGCCTCCAACGAGGGCCCTTGGTAAGTAAATGGGAGCAAGAGTTGGAGCCAGGGGCCTCTGTCACAGCCAGCTGGACAGGGACAGGCAGTAGGTGCTGGTGGCTTCATGGTCACCCTGCATGGTCACCAGCAACAGAGGGTGGTGCTGGACACCAGGGGAGAGTGGGGTGAGGGGGGGGCTGGGGCCTGCGGCAAGCAGAGCCCACAAGAGGTACACGAGAGGTACATGGTGCCCACCCAGGGCTCAGGTGGGAGCAGGGCAAGGGCCACTGCGGAGGGCCCGGCCGAGGGAGCATGCCACGTCCCATGGGCTGCGGCCTGAGCCCCGCACACAGGCCTTTCATCTCTGCCGACAGCCCTAATCATCAGATTCCACTTCATGCTTAATCCTGATTTGCTTTAAAAACTGGATTAGGCAAATCTCATCTGGAAAATTAATTAATGCATGAATTCGACAAATATTTACTGAGCATAGCACTTTGTTAAGGAGGTTTTATTTTCATGTAATCTCCTGACTTCCCATACTCTATTATTATTATTATTATTATTATTATTATTATTATTACTATTAGCCCTTTCAGGCTTCTGGTGGGTCCTTGTCTATATGTTATGGGTTTTACTGTTGCCTCCAATATATTTTTTTTTGCCTCACTCAACTGCTAAATTTCCCTCTTAGGTGAAGGCTGGCTAAATCTCCCTGGTGTGGATCAAACGACCAAGAGAGGCGCAGAATGGGGAAAGGGACCGCTCTCCTCTGGCCACCAGGAGGAGCGACGGCTTCCGCCTGGGCCTGGGGTCAATGGCGGTCCTCCTCCCAGTCTGTGGTCTGTGGGCCTAGGTAAGTACATCCTCTGGGCGCCCCGCCCCCCGGCCAGACAAAAGTGAGCTGCCAGCCAAGAGAAGGGGAGGAGAGCCCTTTCAGCCCTGAATGGGGCCGCGTTTAGGCAGCTTTGTGCCCGGTCCCACTTCCCCTCCCCTTCTTACCTCACTGGGGGCTTCTGACTTGGCTAATTCCATCACAATCCACCGCCTGCCCAGCTCTGTTCAGGACCACATTGTCCCCAGCGCCCGCCTAGCCCCCCTTCCAATTAGCCAACTGCCGCCCCCTCCCTCTCCACTCCTTTCTTGCCTGCCCACCCGCCCATTTTTAACCATTTCCTTTTTGAATCAGATGCCCAAGGGCCTCTGGGGTAAGCGTCCTCCTAGCTAGGGTGGCCAGCAGCAAGCCTGGCCCGGGCATCACCCCAGGGCCACCAGCAGGCGGCTGCTGCTGCGCTGAAGTTCGCAGAGTCTTGAGGAAAACTTCCAGGATCACCAGAAAACAGATGGCTATGCCCCATGCTGCCCGAAGGCCTGCACTAAGACGGAACCTGCCCCGGGGCGGGTGGCAGGTCCTCAGGTGCCCCAGTGGCCTGGCCTGCATGGAATGTCTTCCTTGCTCCCTGTTTGGGTCCTGAGAGATTCACCTCCCTGTATCTCCTCTGTCAGAGCAGAGGATCGGCCCCCAGTGTCTCCCTGCCGTTTCCCCACTGGGACCTAAGTGAAGAATATGATTGGCTGAGATGCTAGTGGTTTAGTCCTACGATTTGCAGCGCCTGCCCAGGGAATTTGTTTCTGCCTGGGTCTCACCTGCTCCAAGCCCAGCGCCAGCCCCTCCTGCATCCTAGCAGGTCTTGGGACCTGGGGGCAGGTACGTCCCTGCGCAGGCCCCTGCCAGGCCTTGGAAGGACACAGCCCAGCAGTCTGAGCTCTGTGAGGCCTGCTACACAGAGGCGCTGTCCTCCACGAATGGCCTGAAGCCCGCACCCCAGGCCTTCTGACTGCTAGACAAGGTCTGTGCAGATGTCACTGTCCGAGTCCAGTTGAGCCGAGCAGCCCTGAGTGCCACCCGACGGGTGTCCTGCGAGCCAGGGAACATTCAAACAAAGAAGGTGCCAAGGAAGCCCCGAAAGGATGTGGTCCAGTTCCCAGGTGACGCCGTGACCCCGGCGGACACATCCCCAGCAGAGGTGACAGCAGGGGTGTCGACTTGGACCGCGCTTGCTGCGTCCGGTTCTCTTCTTCCTCACCTGCCAAGCCCACGTGGTCTGTCAGAAGCTGCTCCGGCCTAAGAGTGCACACACGGTTGGCAGGAGGGTGGGCAGTGGCTTGTGTGTTCCTGGGGGACAGTCCCCTGATAGCGCTGGGTGGCTTCCGCACCATGTACTTCATCTCCCAGGGCATAAGTGGGGAAGTGGAGGCCCGAGGCAGCGGGCCTAGCGTGGGGTCTCAGCAGTGCTCTGAGCCTGAGCTGTCTTCTCTGCCTCTGTGATTTGAAAATCTCAACCTATACGTGGCTTTTTAAACTCACACACACACACACACACACACACACACACACACACACACACATCCAGTTTTTCAAAGGGACAAATACAAAGAGCTCAACATGTCGGTGCTGCTCCCAGCCATGGACCATCGCTGGGACATAGTAAGCCTTGGAGCCCCATGATTAATGCGCAAGAGGCTGAGTCAGGATGGGGGCGTCTGCAATCCCAGGACACCTCAGGAGGCTTCTAAAGGGGGGTCACAGTTAAGGCTGGGGAGCTGAGCTCTGATGGTCCTGCCACCTGGGGGGTCATGGGCAGCAGCAGCGGGGAAGCCCTCCGACCCCAGAGGGCTGTGTGGACCTCTTCTCTGTTCCCTGCCTCACCACGAGGAGCCCTGGGAAGACTCCACCTGTGGTCCTGAGGCAGATATGGAGAACGGAGGCAGAGAGGTGGTGCAGAGAGAGACATCAGCGGGAGCCCTGGGTCCCCAAACCCTGGACCTCAGCTCTGGGCTTGGCAGTGCCCCTTCGGAGAAACTGTGGCTCCTCGGCACCCAGCCCGTGCTAGCTTTCCCTGACTCAGAGGCGAGCTCCTGAGGCACACCTGCCACAGACCCAGGACGTGCATTCCCCTTCCACGCAGCCACTGCTAAGATCGCGCTGCGGGCGTGGAGGGCTTTTCCCTTCATAGCCCGGCCTCCTCCATCTGGAGCAAGGCCTTCGCTTCCCCCCAGCCCCTGGGAAGGCTTTAGGCACCTGGCAGCTAGCACTGCGCTGCTCTCGGTCAGCCCGGCCGGACCCGGTGTACGGCTCTGGGTGCTGCAGGCCTCTCTGTGCCTCTTCCTCCGCCCGCTCCCCCTCCTCTTCTCGAGCTTCGTCGCCTCTTTGCCCACCTTTCCTCCCCATCCCCTCTTCCTGGCCTCCCTCCCATTGTGCCTCTCCCCCGCTGTCTTCTCTCTCCTCCGTCGCCCCTGCCTCTTCCATGTCCCCTCTTCACCTTTTTCTCTGCCTCTTCCTCCACCTGCCAGCCTGCTCCCTTCTCCTCCCTCCTTGGCTTGAGTGGAGATCTGCCCAATGGAGCTTTCAGGACCAGCAGAAGACAGGATGAGGGTGGAGAGGCTCAGCGGCTCTCCCTCCTGCACATGCGAAGCCCGCCGAGGGCTCAGCTCGTTTTCTAGAGAGCAGGAGGCACCATCAGGGACCTGGCACCTTCCATAGCTCTCACCAGGGATGGCGGCTTTAAGACATCCGGCCTCAGGTCTTCGGGCCGGGCAGGACCCAGGGCAGCCCCGCCTCCTCCTCCAGCATGTCATCGGTCACTCTCAGTGGAGATGTCAGGCCACTGTCACAAAGCGATCTCTCCTGGAAAGACCCCTGAGCCTCGTCTCCTGCAGAGAGGAACTGAGAGTGCTGCCTTCAGCCTCAGGTTGGCTGTGGGCCCCTGCCAGACACTGGGCAGTGTGGGCAGCTGTGTCAGTAGCAGCCCAGCTCTGTCCTGCACCCCAAGGCCACGGGCCACCACGCTGGGTCGTCTAGGCTCTGGTGCAGAGACTCAGCCAGGGCACCCGGCCCAGGTACGTTTGTGCTTCTAGGTCGCAACACCTCTTCTCCGTATCTGCTCTATCCAAGGCTGATGCCAGGCTGGGGCCCAGAACTTCCAGGGGAAACTGGAACCTTCTAGAAAAGTCATCTTGGCTACCTGGATATCAGAGTGGCCTCTCCTCACTCTTTCTGCTGGGGGAGCTCTTGTTCCTGGTGTGGGCAGGGGTCACAGAGCCAGCCAGGCTCCCTAAGCCAGACCTTGAGGCGTGGTCACAGAGCAGTGGCCCCAGTGGCCCCACGACCTGCAACCCACCAGTTCACCATTCCTCACATCTTCAGCCCTGCTCACGGCTGGGGAGGGTGTGGCCCCCACCAGGCCCCGAGACCCCGCCCTCCGCCGCACACCTGCCTGCAGCTCACAGTTCCCTTCCCTCCCTCTCCCGGTCACGGGCAGCCGGAGTCCATGGGCTCTGGAAGGTCTGCTAGAAAGCAGCAACCAGCCAGCCAGGCATCCTAATCCCCGACCCCCGCCCTCCCTGCACACTCTCAGGCCTCTGCTGAGCGCCAGGGCCAAAACGCAGGCTGATAAATTAGTCTAGAGGGAAACAAGGCCGCTGCTACTTGTAAAAGGTCATTTCGACCTTGTTCTGGGTGAGGGTTTATCTCAGCTGCCGCCACGACGGACAATGCCTGGGGTCTAAATGGCAGAAATCTTAGCTCTGCCGTGAAATTACTGTGCTGATAAGCCAGACGGACTTCAGAGAGATCTAAATGGGAAAGGAGTGGATGTAGGCATTTTCGGACCTGATTGAGCGGGGAAGACACAATGGGATGTACAATTAAACTGGGCATTAGCCCAGAAGGGAGAGATGAGGCTGCGGAGCCAGACAAAAGGCGGCTCCCGAAGCCCACCCTGCCGGGCGTCCCTGGCGCTGCCCATGCTGGCCCAAGGGGCACAGCTGGGGATGGATGGGAGCACAGCCAGGCTGTAGCTGGAGGCCCAGGTTTCTCCATGCAGTGGGCATGGTGCCATGGCAATGCCCACTCTACCCCCTCACCCTAGGGCTGCCTGCATGCCAGGCCAGTGCTGCAGATGAGTAGGAACCCGAAAAGGCTGCGGGACAGCAACACCAGGGAGACTGTACCACCTTGGTGGCAGGCCGGAGTCCTGTACAGCATGAGAAGCAGGTTCAGGGGCCCCGTCTTCCCACAGCACATGGAGCCACCAATGCAGGAAGCCTGGGTGAGCTGCCCACTTAGCTGGGGTGTCTCTGTGGAACGGATTGGGAGGACGAGCCCCAGGTGGCCCCAGCCAGCACAAGCAGCCTCTGCCCCGGAAGCAGGGGAAATCAGGCGGCCACCGTGGGACCATCCCGTAGCCGTCCACCCCGGGCAGCATGTGAGCTGCCTGGCTTCTGGCCGAGGCCGAGGTGGCAGGGGCCTGTTACAAGCACATTCCTGCCCAGGGATTACAGCCACCAGAACTCCCATCACCCCTGATAAGCAGGATGGCCTGGCCGGGTGGAATCTCTGTCCTCTGCCGCCCAGCCCAGGGAGCATGGGGCTCACGTCGCCGCCATGCCCAGGACACCTTTTATGGCCTGGAAGGCCTGGTGCTCTCGTGACCCTGCTGCGGCCCCACCCCTCAGAGGGCCCCAGTCCCCCTGCTGCCCCCCTGACCCCCTGGGAAATGACTCAGATGGAAATGCTGCTGGTGCAGACACCGTGGGTGCCCCAGGGGTCGCCTTCCCCTGCGATGAGGGGTGAACCCAGGGGTCTGAATGCCAGTACCTGTCTTGCCAGGACCGCGTGGGATCAGACACCTAGGACGATGCATCAGACAGCATCACTCCAGGCCCGGCCCACGTGGCACGTGCCAGCCAGACTCAGCCTCGCTCTACTGAGAGCCAAGGCCCCACTCACCCCGGTGCCGTGATGCCCCGTGTGTCCACGACAGGTGGGGCACCGCAAGAGCCCAGACTTGGTGAGACTGAGAGAGACTTGCTGCTCTCAGCCAGCATTAGGGACGCACATGGGAGCTCAGAGAGGAGGCCAGCTGCAGGGCATGAAGGCAGCCCTGCCCACAGTGCCCAGAGGCTACCGATTCCCAGGAGCCGTCCTCCCCGGGAACCCCAGCCCCTCCGGCACAGCGGGTGCCTGGAACATCACTTTGTAAGGGCCCTGGGCTTGCTATGCGCTCGTTTGGGGACTGCAAGTGTGAGGGCTTCTGGGGGGTCTTACGCTGTGCCCCACACTCCAGGAACTGGACCAGGGCCTGGGTGACTGCATCTGCGTCCTCCGCAAGCCCTGGAACCCTTGGAGAGCCTGTCGTTCAGCTCATAGACAAGGATGCTGCCTGTGAGCTGTATTTTACCAAGGAGAAACACAGCTCCTGGAAGGAGCCAGAAGCAGGCCTAGAGTCCATGTTGGCCCCCACGGAGCCCCTGTCCCTCGTCCACCAGCCAGGGCCTCACCACGACTTCCTGTTTCTGGGGTCCAGGCGTCTAGATGCCCTACTTGGTTCCTGGATCAGTGAATGACTCGGACACTGTAGCTGCCCTCTGCACCCCTGGAGCCTGGGTTCAAGCCAGTGAGGGACTGTGCGAATCCCAGTGCTGCCTGCAGGAGGCTCTGGGGCCAGGTCAGCCCACCAGGGCTATGCAGCCCACCAGTCAGGAACAGAGGGCTTCCCGGAAGACACAGCCCTTGTTCTCCTTAAGGAAAACAGAAAGGAGGGAGAGGGCAGGGCAGGGCAAGGGCCCCAGAAAGGCCTGACCTGCAGCCGAGGGAGCCCCAGGGAGCAGCAAACCTCTCTCTGCCCGGCCCGGCAGCCACACTGTGCTGTCTGTGGCCAGCGACCCAGGCCCGCGCGGGGAGGGCTGGGCTTGTCCTGGGGATGTAATGTGGAGGGTAAAATACCATTTAAGAAGCTGGCATACGTGGATGTCTCTCAAATATGAAAAGAAAACATTTATTTCCCTTTTTCGCCTGTGAATCAGAACGTGCTATTTAAAGCAAGTGCCCTCTGCCGGGCTGTGGCTGGGTTATTACCCCTTAAGGAAGTGGAGGAGAGCCATCAGGAGGTATTCTTAGTCATTCCTCTCCTTTTTTCTGAAATTCCTTATATACCCAGGCTGCAGAGCGGGGCTGAAGATAGTGCAGGATTTTGTGGCATTCTTGGGCTAAAAACATCCTGGCTGATGTCAGGGTGCTTGGGAGAAATGGGAACGGGTTTGTGATTGGGTTCCTGGAGGGGGCCTGGACAAATGGGGTGGCCCCAGGGTTTCTCCCCCAGACTTGGGTGAGCCTGCACCTCAGCTCCATTACAGCAGAAAGCCACGGGCTTCCAGCCCACATCGCTTGCTGGTGGCTAGGCAGGAGCGCCTGCCTCTGGACCTTCTCTCCAGTGGCACGGGACAAGACGGACACTCGCTGTGGGTGCCATCCTTAGGGTGTCAAAAGGGGAAAGCCCCACCATGCCCCTGGCCACTGAGCAGGGACTGGGCCACCCCGTGTCGAGGGTGAAGAGCTGCCCAGCAGAAGAGGGCAAAGCAGCATGAGATTCTGGGCTGAGCCCACTCTGCGGGTACCCCAGGACGCCTGCGTGCACATGGCAGCCACAGAGAAGAGGGGACTCGGGGAGAAGCACGAGCAGTTAGGGGCTGAGAGTGTCCAGCCCTGACGCAGTGGCCATCAACGGCAGCAGTCCTCTCCCACCTGCACCACCGCAGGCTCTGGCAGCCAACACCTGACGTGGCAGGGGTGGGGGGGTAAAGAGCAAAACACAGCAGGAGCCTTCGAGGCAGGCCCCGTCGCTTGCCAGCCAGCCAACCCTGTGTGCACGTAGGTGCAGTGTGGGCTCAGGCATGAGAATGTGGCCCTGCTTGAGGGCGCATAGGACAGTCCATGCGCAATGTGGAGTGCAGGCCCCTGCAAAGCCCTCCAGGTCACTCCTGGGCCACTCGAGGCAGCCCAGAGGCACCCCGCCAGCCCCTCAAAATGCCTCCCACCCTGGGACAACATCTCTTGTGGCGCTCAGGCCACCAGCCACTGGCTTCCTGTGTCTGGCGCTCTGATGCCAGCGCAGGCAATGTGGACAGATTCTCCCTGCTCTTTCTAGGTCAGTGTCCTGGACCCTGCGTGTAGATAAGAATCTCAGGGCAGTGTCCTGAGTCTGGTCCCTGGGGAGGTTTGCTGGAGCTTTTCGTCCTAACCCCACTACTGTCTGGATACACCAGCCTGTATCCCTGACCTGCCCGCTGTCCAGTGAGAGCTAGACTGGTGGACCAAGACCGAGGTCATCTGGGAAAGGCCCTGGGGAATGAATGTTCCTGATCTTGGGGACAAGCAGATGGGAAGAGGCACTGACTTGCGCCTGCTTTCTGCAAGCAGGGAGGAATGGCTGGATTGGGCTCACCTGCGCACAGGAGAAGTCCCCAGCCCACTGTTCCTCTCCGCTATCCTGAGGTTCTCCAGAGCGGGGAGGCTTTGGCCTAGATAGTTCTGGGCACAGAGGAGGACTTACAGGCCAGCTAACCCTAGACATGAGCCCTATGTCTCCACAGGGCTGCCCATGGGCCCTAGGAATGACCAGCTGTCCTGTCCCCTCAGACGGAGGCAGGAGCGGGAGCTGGGGAACTGGGGAGCAGGAAGGCCAGGCACACTGGAAGGGCTGTTGATGGCAGACTCGGGGACCACCTGCTATCCACAAACCCGGAAGCTGCCCCTTTCTGAGCAGATATGTCCACTGGGCATATGCTGTCTGGCCCTTCCTCCTAGGCTTCGCCATGACCTTAATCACCGGGGATCCTGTACAAATGCACAGGTGACCCAGCAGGCCGGGCAGGGCCGGATTCCCCATGCCCAGAGCAGAGGGTCCTCACGGCAGCATGTGAGTCACAAGCTGGAAGCTCAGAGGCCTGTGTGTGAAGCTGCTGTCAAGGGGCTCCTTGTGGATTTAATGCCTCAGTCACCCCCCCGCTCCAGGACACATAGCCAGGTCCCCAGAGCCGCCGCGCCCAGGGATGACACATGTGGCAGCTGCAGACACAGGCCACTCAGCGCACCTGCCAAGCACCCGCGGGAGGCAAGTCCTGTGTGCAGGGAGGGCCGAGGCAGTGGTGAGAGACATCACAGCACCCACTCTGCAGGCTGGTGGTGCCGCTGGAACTCTCAGACAACTTTGCAACCTGCCCTTCCGCCCCAGCCCTCAGGCCGCTCTGGTGTGTTCTTGAGATACAGCGCAACTGATTCTCTGGGCCTCGGTGCCTTTAACAGCCCCCTTAGAGGCCTGGCATCCGGCAGGGCACCTACACCAGGAGCCACACACCAGCTGGGCTCCACATCCATAGGCTGTAGTGCTGGGCCAGAATAGATGTTCAGACACAGGCAGGAACGTGTGTGAAGTGGGCTGAGTGCCCACCATGCATGCTCCGCAGCCCCTGCCACCCTGCAGGCTGGTATCAGGGTCATGCACCCATATCCATGGGGCACAAGGTCTCCTCCGGCCATCTGGGCCTTGAGACGTGCCTGGGGCTCTCTGGCAGCTCTTGACCCTCACTGACACCCTGCGTGGGCCCAGGAGCAGGAACTGAAACATTTCAGGTCCTCTAGGATTTGTTCTTAGTAACTACGGAGTTTCCTGCAGCCGTGGCCCATACCTGGCCTGTTTGTTGATTGAACAAATGAACACATGTATTAACAGTCCGGTCAGTTGCACTAGGGGATGTGGCGGCCTCTTGCATAAACTCTCCAGATAACTCAAACTCCATCAGGCCTTGGTAGCTTTTTCAACAGCTTCTGAGATGGGCACTACTTGAGTGCCAGCTGCCCTGGCCTGTTCCAGGCCAGGCTCTGAGAGGCCTCAAGGGTGACTTGTGGAGACACCTGCACCGAGCATCTGGCTGAACTGAGAGGAGACGGTGCCTGGAGCCTGTGGAATCCGGGGGCCCCCCTGGTTCTGCCACAGAGCAGCAAACCTCTGGGCCAGGTGGCCCCAAGCCATCCCCCTCTCTTCCCTTCCTTAGCAAAACACACAGTGCCATGCTAAATGGCCCGATTAGCTCAACTCATGGTCAAAGCCACTGCTTTTGCAGACCCCAGGGCCATGAAATGCATTCGCAGGGTGATGTCCAGGTGGGCAGGGGAGCACCATGTCTGGAGAAGGTGCCAAGCCTGAGTGTCCAAACGGAGGCCTTCCTGAGAGACCACGCCCAGGGGTGCGTCCAAGCACTGAGCCCGCACCCAGTCTAGGGAGGACAGTGTCTCACATGGGACATTTTTCCTTCTGCAGTAATAATGTCCTGTTCTGATGGTCCGGAAGCACCCGGGGAGAAAGGAGGATCACTCGAGGCCCCAGCACACAGAGGAGGCGGGAGGGAGACACAGCTTCCTTGGGAGCTGGGAAGGAAGCAGAGGCTCAGTCCCGAGCCTGCGCCCCTCCCTGTTCCTCAGCAGAGGGTCACCTCAACCCAGGTGCCTTAAACCCACGTGGGGGAGAGAGGAACAACTGTGGGCGCCCCAGTCACCCCCAGACCTCATGTGGACTGCTCAGTGCCTCAAGTTACAAAAAGAAAAATTATAGACCTTTCCATCTGATGTCAAGGGAATGTCCAGGCAAAACCTCTGTTGTCAGAACAGACAGAAAATGATTTACCCCGCATCCCACAAATGTCAGTCAGAATAATCAGTGTGACCTGTGTTCCCAACGGGTCCCCAAGGGCCCATGGCCCTCAGCTGTTCCTGTGAGGACGGGGCTCCCAGACCCTGGGGCAGCTGGAGCCTGAGTTCAGCCTGGCCTGGACACCAAAACCACACCAGGCCCCCTCGCCTCACCTTTGCAAGCACGTCTCTACTTATTCTTTATAGTAAGCAGACACCACGTTGATGATAGTAACAGTCGCTCTGATTCGTAAGTTCTGATTACCAGTGCAAGAGAGAGCAACTACAAGCGGGCGGCACAGGCCCGGCTGCAGCAGAGCGCAGAGCTTGCCCCCTCATTCTGCCCCCTGCAGAACCTGGGTGAGCCGCCTGCGGTGCCAGCTCCAGGAGGCCCTCTGCTGCCAGCCCAGAGCACACCGGGCACAGGTTTCCATGCTGACCTGGCCCTGCTTTGCTGTGATCAGGAGATAAAGCACAGCCTGAGGAAGTCAAGGGAGACCCCGGGAGGGGACAGCCGCCATTGGGTGTCCCTCCTGAGCAGCCTGTGCACCTCCAGGAAGACCAAGGAACACGGTGAAATAGCACCCAGCTCTCCAGGACGCAATGGAAAATTCCACTCGCCAGTCCAGGAGGCAGTGATGCTTCCCTGCCTAGGAACCCAGGCTAAGGAGCCTGACACCCCCTTGTTGTCAACCCCCGGTGAAGGTAGGCGGCTTGGTCCTAGCCCTCGGCGGCTGCCTCCTCCCATCAGTCCCACCCTAGGCTGCTGCCATGACACAAGACGACAAGACGACTGTCTGAACTGTTTGCTACAGAAAGAAAGCCCAGGGGCCATGACAAAGCAGTAATGGGGGCCTGAACTGGAAAAGAAAACAAGACCAGGCGCATGGTGGTGGGTGCGTCAGCAGCGCTATTTGAGGACGCGGAGTTAAGGGCACATTTCTGAGTGCAGGCATGAAAGGACGCTGTCAGGTCACTCTCCTCAGAGGGAGGAGGTGCCCAGAGGAGGGGACGCACCCCCACACACATGGAGAATCAACAGCACCGCAGAGTCAACAAGCACAGGCAGGTGATAGCGACAGCTTGTACCAGGCCTGGCACCATGGGAGCCGCAGTGATACGGGACGTTTCTTTTAAATTTAAAAAAAAAAAAAAAAAAAAAAAAAAAAATTAGAAAGTAAAAGCAAACAGAAACTTGTATCAGAGCAGACAAGAACAAAGTCACCTCAAGGTCACCCACAGTGCTACCTGCAAGGCTCATTTACCCTCCAGCATCCAAGAGCCACCTACTAATTAAATAGTCCAGACCTTTTTAAGGGCCTCGAACAAACACCCTTAACCCCTCTCTTGCCTGGGCAGGGCGGGCCGGGACAGCCGCTTCTGTGAGACCAAGTACAGTGCACAGCCCCAAAGGCTCACCTGTCACATGGCTTCAAAACACTCTCATCCAGCCCCCAGGACGACATGTGAACCGTGATACAACCCGTCATGTGCCACCGTGGCCCGTGACTCCACGCTCACCCGCTGGCCAGTCGGCCCCAAGGTGACCTGCAACCTCTGCCACACATGTTGCACTGCTGGCTGCCTCTGGATGGCTGAGGCCGTGAACCACCACTTACACCGCAGCCTGTGGAGCCGTGGACACCGCAAGCCAGCCTATGGCAAGGCCCACATGCATTTCCCCGGAGCCACCCAGTCTGGCTGGCCTCCCACCTGGATCATCAGAGAAAGAGCCACGCAAGGCTACCAGGGACCCCACATACCCTGCTGAAAAGTAGGAGCCCTGCTAGGTCAGTGCTGGGGTACACGGCCATGTCCTGCTGCCCCAGTGGGCCCATCAACACATCCCAGCTCTTATGATGGTTTCAGAGCTACCCTAGGGTCTGAGATTGGGTGTACTGGGTTCTGGAATCTCCAGGGAGCTTGGAGAGGTGGGTGGTGAATGCAGTCAAAGAACCCTATAGCATCAAGGGGAAAACAGCAGGCCGACCGGAGTTGGCCCTCTTTTGGCAGATGAGCTTGGAAACTTTTCCAAAGCCACTTGCTTTGAGGGGTGGGGGACAGGAGACAGGACCCCTGCCCCATATGTGCTCACCCTGCTTCCTGCTGTGGAGCTGGCATCACCCGCTGCGCCTTTTCTATCCCTGGACTCTGCCTTTCTCAGCCCTGACCTTGAGGGGTGCAGCGCTTGGGAGCTGTGAAACCCCAAAAGAAATCTGGACTGGCGTTTCCACCCAGCCAAGATCCCTGCCAAAAATACTACAGGAACTTGGCTGCAAGTGTGCTTCTGAGGTGCTCTTGTCCCATGAGGCCACCTTGAGACATCCCAAGCCTGGCCCAGCGTCACTCCTGGCAGCCTGGGCAGGATACCTCTGGATGCTGCATGGGCATCTGCCTGGCCCAACCCACAACCCACGTGCTGCCCTGATCCGCAAGGGCTCCTCCTGCGCCATCTGGGCAGGCAGAGCCTTGTGCCTGGGCCAGGCAGGGCAGGAAGCTGCAGTGTCTGCATGATCCTGGTGTAGGCACAGGGTCCTGGGGGCCCTGAGCTGTCCAGGTGGGGCCCCACAGCCAAGTCACCTCTTCTGGCGCACTTGATTAGTCGCCCCACTCAGCCTCAGCCAGAGTGGGACGTTAGCACCTAGGACCTGGCAGTGGCGGGGGACGTTTTAAGACGTAAGCTCATGAAAGACACTTTTCCGGGAGCAACCTACAGGGGCCAGTGGGCCTCCATGAGGACTGCTGGCTGATGTTTTTGAGTCTCGTCCTGTGGGCCACAGGATAAAATAACCCTGGGAAACGTGACGTTTGAACGCTCTCTCCGCCTGAGACTGACCGAGCAGCCGCGGCTCACCCAGCTTTATAAATAGATTGAACACAAGATAAATGGCCATCATCAGGCAGGCTCACCTCCCATCCAAAGTTGGCCTCCTTCAGCACAGCCCGGGGTGCCAGCACGTAGGGGCCGAACCGCTCCCCGGCTTCCAGCTTCCGCTTGGCCCAGATCCCCAGGCCAGCCCCTGGGATGGAGGACTCCCGCAGCTCCAAGTCCGGCGGGACGGGAATGTCTTCTGGAATGTAGACAGGGGCTTCGTAGGGTGAGCCTTCCTTGGGAGTGAAGTCCTCACTGGTGGGGAAGGGGGACGGTGGCCCCATGGGGATGGGGGACAGGATGCTGTCCTCGGTCTCCTCCTCGGCACTCTGGCCAGCCAGCAGGTCTGGGTCGGGCTCATACATATTATTCACAATGTCTCCGTCACCTAAAACACATAAAGCAGCATGAGCAGCTGCAACACACAACAAACCCCGGAGCTGGGCCCTGCCAGGACTGGGGCACCAACACACCCGCAGGTCTGGGCGCCGCCCCTGCCCGGCAGAGGCTACCTCTGCGCACCTTGAGCAAGCAGCTGGCCCAGGGTGCAGAGGTTCCCGGGCAGAGGCTGCCAGCCCCTCCAGGACCAGTGCCTTAATCAGGCAGCGTTGTGCAGCAGTACCACCACAGTGAGCAGAAGTTTTCAGTCCAGAGCCTTGAGAAATGGAGAAATGAGAACCCTAAGTTCTCAGGAGAACTCAGAACTGGGATTCATGTGCAGTTTACTCAGATCTCCTGCCCCAGTGTGAAGCTTCTCTGGACACCCCACTAGGGCCAGCTAGGCCCTGGGCGGAGTACCTGGCAGTGTCCAGTTAACTCAGGAAAGGTGGGGAGCAGGTTGTCTGGGGTTCCCCTCACAGAGCCCCAGGGTTACAGGACTGTGCAAACAGAACAGGGACCCCAGCCTGGGCGGGGAAGGCTTTTCTTTGGAGTCTGAGATAAGTGAAGGTTGACGAGGAGCTGCGCCCCCTGGAGTGCACAGAGTGTAGACTGAGGCACGTAGGTAGGACAGGAGCAAGCCTGGCCAGATGGGGCAGGGTCTGACGGAAGGAAGCAGCCAGCCCAGTGCCTGCCCCAAGCTCCAGCAGAGACTCAGCAGGTAGCCAGAGGGAGTGACCCACCAGCAGTAGCCGCCCAAAGGTCCATCAGCTGCTGAGCAGATGGACTAGCACAGCCCCCAGTGGGGAGAAAGCGCGACGTGCTGCTGTGGGCGGGGCCTCGGGTAGCGACAGGTGTGTTCAAAGCCTTCTCGCAGCCATTCTGAAAGGTCCCTTGCTATCAGTGGCAGCCACCTCTTATCAAGACCAGAACCTAGGCCTGGCTGTGACTCTGAGCCCCAAGCCCCGAGCCCCACTCAGAGGTGGTTCTGCCCTTCCCAGCTGTGCCTGTCCCCAACCCATGCCACCCACAAACACACCATCTGTCCCATAAAAATAAAGACACACTAGGGACACTGCAAAAAGCAGACACAGAGAGACAGGGGACGAGCCCTCATCTGGGGGCATTGGCAAGCAGTGAGTCCGCGGAGTCAGGCCACAGCCCTGAGGTGATGGGGACGGGGCTCTGCTGCGGGTGGCAGGGCTCTCTGGGTGGTGAGGGCGCCTGCAGCTAGATAGAGCCACACAATGGCTGCACGAGAACGCGCGTGAGCTCAGGCCGCCTGATGGCCCACTCTAAAATGGTTACTTGTTATGTCACATGAACTTCACCTCCTTGGACTACAGCCAGGAGGGCCTCGGGGCCGTAGAGGGCTTGCTCCTCACTCGCGCCAGCTGCCCCAGTCCAGATCCCTCCACCCAGGCCCCTGCCTGAAGCCAGTCTGCAAACCCAAACTTGCAGTAGTGACCCTTGGCACTGGTGGCCGGGGATCGCCTGTGCCCTGACTTCGCCTGGTGGAAGAGAGGCCTGGGGGAGATGAGAACTTCGAAGACGCACAAGAAAAATGATTTCAGACTCCTCACACTGGTTGCAAACAGACTGACTGAAGAAGTCACAAAATGTTTTCTTTCAAAAGAAACCAAAGTCACGGAAAAAAAAAAAAAATCATGCGGATAACACTTATTTAATTTAGCAGTATTCACAGAAGTAATGATTATGTTTTAAGTGGCCAACGGTTCCTTTTTAATTGGCTGGTGGGCTCCTTTCAGAGGCGCAGCAACAGAACTGCTGCCCCGGGCCTCCGCCCCAAAGCCCGAGTTGTTTAGGTTTGAAAGCACACCCCGTACGTTTCCCGTCGGCTGTGTGCGGCAGAAAGGTAAATTAGAAGGGGGGGTAATTAACATGCCACCTTATTATTTGGAACTGGTAACCGCACAGAGCTCACAAACAAAATCGCGCTGGCAGCCCGCTTCCCCAAGAGGGAGCGTTCTTAACTCCTTCGGGGCGAAGCTGCCTCCGCCTAGCAGGGGAGATTGGGGTCTGCTTCAGCCCCGTGGGGACAGTCCCCACTGAGTGCATGTTCATCTTGGGGTTTCTTAAAAACATTTTTTTTTTTTCTGTTTGAATTCTGTTTCCCCAAACCCCTCACCTACTGGTGCAAAATCAATGCTTGATGGATTTGTTTAATTCACCGGTCAAGCAAGCAGCACAGAGCTGCATGGTGTGGCCTGCTGATTAAAGGGGCATGGGTCTGCTTCAGCCCTGGTCTCCTGTCCCCAGCGGTCACGGGGGTTAAGTGATTGCCTGCAGCCACCAGGAAAACCCAGGGCTCCATTTCGAGTCCCCTGGCCGGGGAAAGAGCTCCTCTTTCAAAGGTGGAGGAGAGGAGGCCTAATTAGTGTGCAGAAGACAGCCTGAGAACAGAGGTGGAGGGTGGGCCCAGGGGGCTGTGGGGGAGACTCAGAGGCAGCTCAGAGACGCCAGCATCCTCAGGGAACTCAGCCCCGCCACTCAGCTCCCTGGAGGCATCAGGGCAACCTGGCGTGGTGACACAAAGATCATCCCTCCTCAACCACCAGCTCCAGCCGGGACAGCCTCGGAGCTGCTCACCAGGGCCAGGTGGCCAGGGCCCCATGGCAGTGGGGCCATTTCTAGCCAGTGCGATCTCAAAAAGTGGAATGCAAGCTTGGAAATCCAGGGCCTGCGTCGTTGGCCACTAAGCTGTCAGGAGGCCGATGTGACTTCTGCTGCGGTCTCCAGCGATGGGCTCCTGATGGGGGCCACCATGGCTGGCATTGCTCTCAGGAGGTCTACTAAAATAATTCTAAAAATGGGCTGTAAGGGAACAGGAGGAGGGGCAGAGGACAGCCTGAGCAGTCAGCCAGCAAGATGCAGCCACGGCACAGCCACTGCAGGGGCTGCCACATTCATCCCTGGTGCAGCTGCTATGCTCAGACAGCGTGGCTCACGCTGGTCCACAGCAGGCACCATCATCTGATCTCACAAAGTTTCAGAGAAGTGACCAAACCCAGCTGCTCTCTGGGCTGGGTCTGCCTGCCTCTGGTCTCCACCTTGCTCCTGGATCTAGGGCTGGGTGGTCCTGTGAGCAGAGAGGGGTGGCCAAGGGCCACAGCCAGGCCCAGGGGAAGGGAGGGGTCAGGCTCCGACACCGCAGAGCGGGGAGTGGAAGGCGGCCACTGAGTCTCCAGCCAACCTCCCAGGTGGGGCAAGAGGGGAGGCTGGTGGAGAACGCAGCGTGTGCTGCTCAGTGTCCTTCAGCGCTGGGGACATGCAGACCCCGTGGCACACAGCTAAGCACGGGGTGGGAGCCCAGGGCGGCCAGCCTCAGCATCCTGCCCCGGCGGTGCACGGATCCTCCCAGATGCCAGACTGAGGGCCCCGTGAAGGACACCCTTGCTTCCCACAGTTCCACACAGTGCCGTGCGCACACCCAACAGTGTCTCAGCCGCACCTGTGTCCAGGGCCATCGTCATCCACACCAGCCGATCCTCGACCTGCATTTGCATGGCTCAGCTGCGACACCCCAGCTCCACTAGGGCATAGCAGAGCATGCAGATTCCCCCTCCAGGAGTGCCAGAGAGGACAAACCTCTGATGAGCCCACAAAACACTGGGGAGCCATCTTCTACCACCTAAAAACCCAAGGCTAAAGCATTCGAGAGAGGAAGCCCAGGCTGGGAACCAGAGGACACCTCGCCCTTAGTACATCTCTGCAGCAGGCAGGTGCGAGGGAGCCAGCCAGGGTCTGGCAGGGTCTTCACATTGGGACAGGAAGCACCAAGAAAGACAGCGAGGGGTGGGAGGGTACCCTGACTTTCCAGGGGGCAAGCAGTTCCAGCTCAGGACCAGGAAAGTTTGGACTCATCGACATCCTCCTCCTCCGCAGCTCCCTGGAGGTTGCAGCCAAGCAGGGCGGGGACAGGGGAGGCTGCCAAGAAGCCCAGGACCCCAGTGCCCAGGCTTGAGCTCTGGTGCCTCTTCCACCTGCTCCTGAGGAGCTGGGCTGGCTGCCCTGAGCACTGGCAATCTGGAGAAGCCAGGGGTGCCAAAGCCTTTGCTCTCTCTCCCAACCCTGGAGCCTCACAAGAGGCCCTTCATCCCCACCAGGTGCAAGACAGGTAAGGTAAGAGCCCACCAGGACTGGTGCTCCTGTAGGAAGATACTGCGATGGCTTGGAAACCCAAGTTCCTGAGGCGCGGCCTCATGGGAGGTGTGCACGGCGCGTGTGGACCCCCACTCGGGCTCTCCCTGTCTGTGGGGGCAGGGAGGGCTGTGGGCGGACCACAGACAATCGCTCAGCGAAATCTGGGCTTCCTGGGACCATGCAGAGCCGTGGAAACAGCTGGGTCTTACCAGACCCAGGCGCCTGCCCCAGCCTGTCCCGGGTCACTTAGCCTGCACCAGAAGGAGTAAGTATGCATTTCTTGTCCTCTCACGTAGCTGGGGAAACAGAGGCACTGGAGTGAGACAGTCTCCCAGAGGGAATGACAGAGCAGGCTGAGCCACCCTCTCTCACCCAGGCACCATTCCCACCCATCCTGGGCACCACCCTCAGCCTGCCCAAGGCTGTCAGGTGTCTATCGCTCCAAAGCCAAGGCTGGAGAGGAAGAATTGAAGAAAACACCTAGGCACGTTCAGGAAGACCTGGCCGGTGCCAGCTGGGCTCCTCTGTGTGCCCGCCCCCCACAGCGCCTGCTCCCAGTTCTCCCCTCCTAGAGCAAGCTCCACTCCACCCACAGGCCAGCAGGACACAGCACTGTCTGCAGGGTGCAGGCCCGGTTCAGTCTCACTTTGCCCCATCCCTTAGGGTTAGAGAAAGAAGTGTCCCCAGGAGGGACTGGGGGGGACCAGACAGCACCCCTGGCCCTGAGACCCCCGGCTGACCTCGGCCCAGCGTGTGTGGCTGTGCGTCCCAGTGGCGCCAGACCACGTCTTCTTGTGGGTAGTCCACCGGCCTCGGGTGAAGCTGCAGCACTGTGGCAGAGACCCTGGGGCTCAGGGCAAGGGGGGCACCTGTGGGGTCACAGGGAACCGGGCTCACTCACACAGACAGAGATAGAGGCCAAGTAGGTCTGATGTGTTGCGTGAAGAAAACCAGGGCATGTTCGGGGCAGTGGCACACCGGGGAGGTCACAGAGCCCAGCCCCAGGCCCAGAATCGTGCAGCTGTGGCCAGGTCATGGCCCAGGTCCCACAGAACCTCAGCCTCCACGGCTACTGCTAGGCTGGCCTCAGATGCTGCAGGAAGGAGTACAGGCCGGTCCTCTGCATGACCACAGGTGCCCCGAAGATTCTTGGGAAACCAGGGCATGGCCTTTGCTGGGTAGGGAGTGTGGCACCAGCGGGGCAGGGCACGCTGTTGGGATACAAAGAAGGTGACCCGAGGCCACCTGGGGCCACAGGAGCTAAGGACAGAGGTAGCAAGCTAAGCACCATGGGTGGGGGTTGGTCTGGGCTCACCTGAGCCCTCAACAGTCACCTGGCAGCCTTGGGGGTGGCAAGGTCCCCTGGAAACTCCAGGGCCAGGTCATTGGTTGGTGCCGACCAGGGAGAAGCTAAAAGGGAGCTGGGACCAGGAGGCCCCAGCTGTGGCACATGTCTTGGGGACTTTCACCCTATGACTAAGCTGTCCCAAAGTAGGGATACTGCAGATGTCACGTAGGCCCTACTGCAGATGTTACCCTGGGGGTTGTCGGAGCTACAGTTCATGGGCCCCCAACCTGGAGCAGAGGAGTGGAGCAGCCTGGTCCAAAGCCCCAGCCAGTGCCCCTGAGCTGGGCCCACATCTGCTGTGCTGACACCGGTGGGCAGGAGGTCACAGCAGGAAGTGCCCAAGGATGGGGGTGCTGTGTCCTGGGAGTGCACACGCCCCCAACGATCACCCTGAGATGATGTAGCTGCCCCTCCCTAGTGACAGTAAGAGGAGGGCACCCTGCTGAATACCCTCCTGGTGCCTCTGCCTCTGGCCCCTTCTCCCTATGGGACCTGTTGGCTGGGCCAAGGTGCAGGCCGCAGACCCTACCTGCCCTGCATGTGTAGGCGGGGCCTCAGAGGCTCCAGGAGGAACTCCGAAATGACAGGGAACCTGAACCACATGGATGGGGCACCCAGCCAGGCCACTCAGGCCCCGTACATAGGCCCCCTAGTATCACAAGCCCCTGGGGTGTTCCGAAGAGCACTCCATGCTCCGAGGCCTCTGGCCAGCAGTGGAGACCCCAGGGTGGCCTGTCTTGGGAGCGCAGGACCAGGCACGGGCACCCAGGGCAGCTCACATGCTTCATGCTCAGGTGGTGTCTAACTCTGTCAGCCTGTTAAAGCCACACTGAAAACCGAGGAAGCACGAAGCCACGAGGCTGTAGAGGACGAGAGGCAGGGCTGCCTCTGGGGACACAGAGCAGCCCATGGGAGTGGAGGGCTGGGCCGGGCCCAGCCAGACACCAGCAGCATCAGTGCTCATGCTCCTTCCAGGACACGCTGCTGCTCAGCTCCCCCGGGCCCGAGGACGGCATGGCTGGTGGCCACGCAGTGGGTCAGGCGTGACACTGCTCTGCGCAGGCTGAGGACATGCTCCCTACACAGCAACCCCAGCAGAGGCCACCTGAGGGAGTGATCCGGCATCTGTCAGTGGCCACCCACACGTCCAGCCAAAGAGGAACAGGGCGAGGGGTGGGGAGAGTGAAGGGGCAGATGTGTGGGCAGGAGGATGGAGGGTAGGAGGGAAGGATGGGAGACAGGAAGGAGGGAGGACAGACAGATGACTGCACACATGGGTGGGCGGGTAGAACGACGGCAGATGGAAGGAAGGAGGGAAGGAAGCGTGGAGGAATGCATGGCTGTATGAGTAGGTGGATGGGTGGGTGGAAGGGCGGATGAGGGGGCCGGTTGGCAGGTGGGGTGCGGGCATCCCTGAGCGCAATTCTTAACAGGTCCAGTGGAGCGCAAGACGCCCCTCTGCTCCTGACTTTTCTTCCCCAAGGATGAAGCCCTATTCACCTGACTTCAGCGTCTCTCTCTCCTAGACTCTGATTGGTTGATCTGGGAAGCGGACCGGGCTCTCCTGGCCCAGCCCACACCTTGACAGTGATGGGGTTTCTCCTCTGCTCCCTCAGGGGTGACCCTTTCCGCCCCACTTCTGCCCAGGCGTGGTCCAGCACTCAGGGTCGGGGCAGCTGAGTCTTTTGCGTTCAGCCGAGCAGTTTCGCACCTGGGCCTCTCTGGGGAGAAAAGGCGGAACGCGGCTCTCCTCCGTTTTCCATCTCAGAACCAAGCGGGGAGGAGGCGAACCTCCCTAGGAACGGCGAGCGCTGTGGGGTATCACACCACGGGTGGGGAAGAGGGAGAGGGTGCAGATATACAGGGGAGGTTCCCCAGGAAGGCTGGGACGGCCCTGCCTCTGCTGCGGCTCCGCCCAGCCTCGAGTCAGAACAAGCCGCCCCTCCTGCAGGGACCGTCCTGGGGCTGCAGGCGGCTTCCAGGGCCCCACTTCCCGAGTCTGGGTTGCTGGAAGGACATTCACAAACTGTGACCCTGGTGATGGTCCCCAGCCCTGGGGTTGGGCCTCGAGACGGCAACGAAGCAGCTGGGACTCCAGCGCTGCCCCTGAGGGGCACCGCAGGCTCCCCGTCCACGGTGCGCACAGGCACAGCCCCACCACCTGCAGCAGCAGCGGCCCCTTACCGGACTCTGGAGCCCAGAGCGAAGCTCCGCTGTTCCTAACACTGCAGATTAATGGCCCAGAGAAAGACAGCGCTGCAAACATGCCAAATATTAATAATAATCAATCGCTGCTTCTGTTCCCGAGCCCCGTCCACAGGGACAACCCCAGCTGCAGGCTTGACGGAGCACTGCTGCCGTCAGGACCGGGGGGCGCGGCTGTGGTCACCCCAACCCGGGCACGGTGCTCTCAGCCTGGAAGGAGCTGAGATGCAAAAATTCCCTTCTCACAGAAGCCAGGACACCTCCCTCTGCCCTCGCCTGTGCACCATCTTTGTCAAAATCACCAAGGAAGCAGAGAGAGTTCACAGTGCCACCTCTTCTCTGCAGATGACAGCATGGGGTCAGAACGGCCTGCGGTGGCAGTGCCATGCCTGACTCGATCAGTCTCTGTTCCCTCTGCTGAGCTCCCTGCCTCCTGCTGGGCAGCCCCCAGCCCCCGGGCTCCAGAGCGGGAACATCTGCAGATGTTTGAGTTGAGCCGAGGCCGAGCTGATGGGTCCCCTAGTCCAAGCCGATGACGTCCTTGTACAAGGACGCACAGGTATCCAGGGAGAAGACAGCCACAAGGTGACAGAAGCAGAGACTGGAGCAATGTGGCCACCCGCCAAGGAATGCTGGGGACCACCATGCGTGGGCAGAGGCAGGGAGGGCGCTCTCAGAGCCTCGGGAAGGACCACAGCCCTGCAGTACCCTGGCCTGAGATTTGCACATCCAGAGCAGCGCTCGAGGGGCACTGTGTCTATGGATTCAAGAGACTTCTTTGAGGTGCTTTGGGCCACAGCCCTAGGAAACTCCACGGTGACCCAGGCTGGCTGTCCGCCCCTCCCTTCTGTCTACTGCAGCCCTTAGGCAGGTGATTCACTGGCCAGCCCACGTCCCACACAGGAAAGAGCAGGTGCACCCAGCCTCTGCCTCCCTCAGGCCCAGCATGCTCTGGGGCTCCCTACCCACTGTCTGAGACGGAGCCTCAGTTTGTACCAAGTCATCTCACAACCCTAAAAGCTAGCCTCACAGCTCAGAGAAAACAAGGTCCACCCAGAAGGGCCACCGGGGTGAGTGGCCCCTAGCCCTCCCTGCCTGCTCATCCTGGGAACCAGGGCCACCCACAGCCACAGAGGTCCAGAAGCCCACCCCAGTCCTGGGGCCTCACCCTGGCCACGGAATCCACTGGTACCCAAGGCGGCAGGGGGCCTGCCGGGCCACCTGGCCCTGCTTAAAGCCAATGCATTATTCTAAGACGATTATTGGTCCTGCAAGGCTCGGGGGACAGCGGGCACGACTGCAGCCCCGCATCTTCCATTTCCCGGCCGCCTCCATCGCCCCGGGCAGGCGCTGACTGACTCCGATGCTTCTGTAATTTTTATCAAGGCTTGTTCCTGGTAAAAAGCCTCTTTGTTTCACAGAGATGTGATTTGGCCTTTTTCTCCCTCTCCTTTATTCCTTGGTTAATATGCCACTTCCCCGAGCCCCGGGGGCAGCGAGGTAGCCCGCGGACTGCTCAAATCTCACTGTTTTTCTTCTAAATCACAGCGAGGCTCCTTGGCCTGCTAAGCGCTCTGGGCTGGCAGGCTGCACAGGGTGGTGCCCTGCTTAACCCTTTCCTCCCCGGGCTGTGGATGTGTCAGACCCCTCAAACACGGTCCAGGGCTCTGGATGACAGCTCCAGGCCCTCCCACTGGCCACACAGTGGGGCAGCAGCGCTGGTGGTGCAGCCTGGCCCAGAGCACTGGTGCTGTGTGTCCACCCAACACCACACGCCTGCACCGACTTGGAGGAAAACGTACGGGACACAAAAGCAGCTGCAGCGACCACTTGAAGTGGACAGGTTGTTTTCACTCGGCCAGCTGCTGCCACCGTCCCACCCCAGAGTGCTTTATCTTCCCCCACTGCAACTGTCCCCATGGAGCGGCTCCTCGCTGCCCCGCCCCAGCCCGGCACCCACTGCCCACTGTCAGTCTGGAGACCTGGGGGTCTGAGGGGCCAACTGAGCAGGGTCAGATGGGATTTGTCCCTCTGTGACTTGTCTCCTTCTGAGGCTGAGCCACGCCGCCCGTGGCAGGGCGGCGGGCGTTCTAGCACTGGCTCATCTGCGGCAGCCACGGCTGCCTCCATCTGCAGGCCATGGGGAACAACGCTGCAGTGCGTGTGGGTGTGCAAACATCTCTTTGAATCCACAGCGTGTGTTTAGCATCTCCGGGGGAGAGGGCTCCAATGGACTTCCTACCAAAAGGAAGTTGGCTCCAGGGGAAAGCCCACCGCCAGGCCCTGGGGCACCACCTGGCCGATGCCAGGCCTTGGGAGGCAGGCTGCCCTCCCTCACCCCCAGGCTGCTGCTGCTCGCCATGGCAATGTCCTCCGACGCGGTGCTGGGGCCGGGGCTGCTGAGCCATAGAGCCTCCTGACCTCTGTCCTCCTCTGTAAACAAGGCAGCAACCCAACTCGCAGACTCTCAGGAAGTCAGCGCCACACTGCCCTTGGTGTGAGGTGATCTTGTCTTTGGCACCACAGTCACTATGGCTGGCAGGCAGCCCCCCCCCACCTGGCACCAGCAGCCAGCAGGGCCTTGCGGTCATGCCGCCGCACCTCGAGGGCTCCCGTGTGCCAGGTGATCCAGACAAAAACCATCCTGTGGGCTGCTAGGCCGTGCTCCCATGTTGGGGTGAAGGTGGGTACCTGGAGCATCCCCAGGAATCCAAGCTTGGACCCCCAAATCTGAGAGCTGCTTCAGGCTCTGCAGACCTCAGAAGCCCTCCCAGCATCTGCAGGCATCCGGAGGCTCTGGCTGGAGGCCGGAGTTGGTAGCCACAGAGACCGGGGTCATGTCTCCACCACAGGACTTCGGTGGGTTCTGCTCAGATGCACAGCAAGGCTTGGCTGGCATCTTGAGGCCCTGGGTCTCTCCTGGGAGAAGGCAAAGCCCCACAAGCTCAGCAGAACCACAGGGACCCTCAGTTTGCTCAGCTGAAGAAGGCCGAGTGCAGCTCAGGCACAGCCAAGAAAGATTTGGGGAAGGGAGCCCCTTCTCGGTGTATACACCCCTTCAGTCCTGTACACCCAGAAGCCTCGAGCACACTGGCAGGGCCCCAGGAGGAGGCTCTGAGGCCAGGCCGCCCCAGGATGAAACTTGCTCTGCAGGGCACATGCACAAAAACAAGCACACATTGTGACTCCATTCTCTGCTTTGCTGCCCCTGCCCTGCCCAGGCAGTGCACGGGAGGAGCAAGGGGTTAAATGCTGAGCAAGCGCCGTGACAGCCGCCACCAAACTATTTATAGACATATTTATCTCTGCAGCTCCTACCAGCCGGGCCTGTGGCTGCCATGCACAGGCCAGAGCAAGTCATGCCACAAGTAAACAAATGTCACCCCGAAAGAAAGATCCCAAGAGGAACAGTGCAACCCGGATGCCTGCCCAGCCCGTGGTGGGGAGAGCCAGGGCTGGGCTCCTGGAGGATAGCATTGCCCTTGCTCCGGGGTGCTCCTAGGAGCCAGGGAAGCTGAGCGGCTCTGTAGGCAGGTGCGTCGGGGTGGAGCGCAACCTCCCCAGGGCGACACCTGAGCCATTGTGAGGAGCGGGCCCTGTCCCCTACAGCCAAGGTGGGTCTGAGTTCCCGACAGTACCAAGGTCAGCATGAGGGTCAGAGGCAGGATCAACCAGGCCTGTCTGCCTCAGCCCCAGAGACGGGAAGCAGCCAGAGCAGTTCTGTCATGCGTGGCGCGTGGGGGTTCTCTGCCACCCCCAGTCCCAGGTCTGACTTCCTGCGCAGAGGCTGCTGGCTCACTGCCCTGCCGTGGCCACCCACACATTGCGGTGGCAAGGTGTGGGGGCTGAGCCCCTTAGGCCACGACACTTGGCCCCTCTGCTGCCAAGGTTGGGCAGGGGCACCGAGGTTCTCTGCAGGGAGCCAGTGTCCACGGTAATCTGATTCTTGGGGGCCAGAAGCTGGAGCTCAGTGGATGCCCAGCCAGAGTACCTGCCCACGGTCACACTGCCCAGGGCAGCAGCTGGGACAGGGACAGGCCCAGGGATGAGAGGCTATCGGGCTTCCTCTGCTCCCCACTGGGGAACGGCCTCCCACTCACCCCCACCCCAGGGCTGCCGGTGAGCGTGGGCCTGCAGCCACCTCCTGCCCTAATAAAGACATTTACAGTTCTAACCATCCAATAAAGTGTTTAACGCCACCAAGCTGCTCTCACTGCTCGGCCACTCTGTGGCTTCATTTAGCAGGCCAGTGGCGAGAGGGAAAGAAAAAGGGGAAAGAAGGGAAAAAAATTCATTAATTTTTATTAACAGAGAGAGCCATTTGTTCCCTGTGACAATATTTGACTTGTCGAAATGATTTTCACCTCTGCCATGAGGTGCACGCTCCCCACATACATCACCCGATTACTCTGCGCGCGCTGGCCCCAGCCATTAGGCAGTGAATTAACGACAGTCCCCACCACTATTAATCACCCTGACAAAGGCGTTAGCTCGCCACTGACCCGAGCACGGCTGCGGACACGGCAGGCAGCCGGGGGACGGCCTGTGCAGGAGAGGAGGCGCTGAGGCACGGGTGCCTCCCGCCCACCGCGCCCAACTCGGAGTCCAGAGGTGGGCAGCACCCAGCCCTGCGCGGTGGCACTGGGCTCCAGGCTGCTCTTTATTGGCTGCTTTTGCTGGCTGCCTTCTCCCTGCAGGAGCAGGGCAGAAACAGCTGACACGTGCCCTGCTGTTGTGCTCATTGCGTGAAGAGTGTTGTTGTCCTATTTCACAGATTGGGAGAGTGAGGCCCAGTGAGGCCCCGACTTGCCTCAGGTTGTCAGCGGCTATGCGAGGTCCCTGGGATCCAAATCCTGACTCTAAGAGCCCTAGGGAAAGCTGGTAGGGCCCAGGCTCCACTGAGTACTTGGGCCGCAGAGCCTGGCTTGTGTAGGCCCCGAAGCGGGGTTTTGGTGAAGCAGACTCCTCCTGAGACAACACCCGGGGTATCCCCACCTGGTGACAGCAGCCACAGGGAACCAGGACACCGGGCCAGCCTCAGGTCCTCCCAAGGAAGACCCTGAGGGCTGGGCTGGTGGTGCACACCTGCAGTTCCAACACTCAGGAGTCTGAAGCAGGAGGATCCTGTGAGTTCAAGACCAGCCTGGGCTACCAAGGCAGTCCAAGGCCAGCTCAGACTGTACAGCAAGTCCTTATCTCTAAAAACTAAAACTAATCCAAACCAAAGACACCGAGCCTTGGGATTACTGTCTTACAGGGTGGCAGTTTGTCTCCCGGGACTCAACTCAGAGCTGCAGCGCTGTGTCCCCTGGGGTGGGGACATGGACGAGGACACCCCCCCTCTTAGATCTGGAGATGCCAGCCCAGCATCCTCATGGCAGGGCAGGTGGCAGGCAGCCCTGTACCCTCTTAGTCCCCACATCCTCTTCCGCCGTCTGTACATCCATCCAGGTAATCAGCTCTGCACCTTACACCCATTTTTTTGTGTTAACCCAGTCCTCAGTCTGAGTTGGAGCTTGGTCTGTTCCAGGGTTTGAAGGCCCCAGGGGAAGGGGGGGGTGGTCTGCGCCCATTTGTCTTCTTTCTCCGGATTGCTCATCTTAAGGCTCTCGCATCCCCCTTGTTAGCAACCCACCCGTAGGTCTCTTTCCACCCACTCCTTCCTTGGGACATCATGAGATCCGAGTTACCACACATGCGGTGACACTGGTGCCCAGCTGTCCCAACACAGCATAGACTCCAGGGAAGGGGGCAAGGAGGGGCTCGGTGCTGGGAGTGGCAGTAGCCCCCTCTCCCCTAGGCCTATCTGACCCCTTGGGACCTGCTCCCCAACACTCCCTGACTCCGAGTCTTCCTAGCTCCTCTCTTGGGGTGGCAGTGACGGGCATCTGCGCCCCAGCCAGTGGCTCTGGCCCTGGCCTCCACTCCCGTTTTTCCCTCCGTAACACTTTTGGGAAATACTGTCTTGGGCTTGCTGTGGGGCAACATCAGCAGTGTGGACCAGCACCCACCATGCCTCATCAGGGTGCTTCCCACACTGGCTCCTACCAGGCCAGACGGGGCGGCTCCAGGTGTGTGAGCCCTGACTCCACAGTGTCCAGCTGTGTGTCCCCTGCCAGGTCCCATGGTCTCTGGGCATCCCAGCAGCAGGTGCACTGCAGGGACCCACGCTGCACACACGGCCACTCGCAGACGGACTGTCCCAGTGAGGGCTCTGCTTGGCAGGAGTGAGCCTGGGCTCACGCAGAGGCCCAGGTCCCAGCCCAGGCTGCGGCCCTGGTTTCTGTCACTCTCTCCATCCTCAGAACATGTTAGAGACACGGGGAGAGAGGCACAGAGCAGGCTGGAGGGCCGAGATGCTCGGCAGCACCACCTGGGCCTTCTTCTGGGCCCCAGGAAGCCCCGCGGACAAAGGGCCCAGCCAGGAGGTCGCAGAGCTGCCATCCCTGCAGCACACTGCTGTGCAGAGTCACCTCGGTCTCCACCCTGAGGCCCAGTATCAGGCTGGCCAAGCAGGGCTCCTCCCGTTGCATCTCATGCCCAACGCGCAGCGGCCTGGTCTTCTGTGCTAGGTGGGAGGCCATGGGGTGTGGGGCTTGGAAGTCCATGATTTCCTGATAGTTAAGGACTATCAGCCAGATGGACACAAGGCAAGGGTCCCTGCTCCCCTCAGGGTGCAGGAAGGCCCAGGCCAGGAGGCACCTCCACCACCGTACCTCAACTCCCACAGCAGCCCGGGTTGGGGTTTGCTATACTCACACTTTGTACTCCCATACCCAGCAGGGTGGACCCTGCCTCCTGCCGGGGGGGGGGGGTCTTTATCCCTGGCCCCAGGTGGGCCTCTCCCTGCCCCCTTACCTCCAAGTGGGCACTGAGCCGCAGGGATAGGCGTGGACCCCAGGAGTTGGGGTGTGCACATGTCCACACTAGAGCTGCCGGGCAGAACCAACCCCCCCCCCCACTGCCGGCAGAGTCCCTCTCTGGAGGGATCACCGCACGGTGGCCGTGACCTCATTCCCTGTGGGTCAGCTCACTTGACCACACCACCGCCTGCCACCAGCACTTAGCGAGCAATCCCTCAGGCAGCCAGCTGCCGGCTCCTGGACACACTGCCTCGCCAGGGACCTCCTGTCTCCCGCAGCACCCTGGCACTGCCACAGGCCTGGGCCCCATGAGGGCGCCACCTGGTTTCCAGTTCCAGCCGGGCCTCTCTCCCCTGCAGAGTCTCGGCCCTGGCACCCTCCCAGCTGCCTGCAGGGAGGCGGTGAGGCACTCATCGACGGTGTTTCTAGGAGCCAGGACCACAGGGGCAAAGCCCTCTGCTCCTCAGAACTGTGTCTTCTCAAATTGCCTGTTGTGCTCCTTGCCAACCCTAGGCAACCTAAAATTATTTCAAATCGCTTTTTGAACCTTAGAAAAACCACAAGAACAAGTGAACCTCTCTGCTTACGAGGCAGTGTACTCAACCAGTGTGGCCATCTGAGCGCTGTGTCACCCAGCAAGCAGTGGTCCCTGAAGGACACAAGAGACGTGGATCTCTGATCCAGCAGCAGGTGGCCCGGCACCTGTGCCACGTGCTTCTAGGGCCTCGCAAGGGCCACCGGGCACAGCTGGGGATGTTGTCCACCCGCTTCCTTCACTTCCCACCGTTTCTGCCACAGAGAGGTCGTCCCTCTGTGCAGCCTGCAGGTGCGTGCTGTCAACTCACTGCTGGGGGCCGCACTCCTAACCCACGTGTCAGGGTCCTCTCTCTCCCCCAGCACCTCGGATTGGGATGGTATCAGAAGTAGGGTCCTTGCCAGTGTGCATTCATAAGATGAAATTGCACTATTGCAGGCTGGCCCCCTAGTCCCATATGACCGAGATCTTATTAAAAGGAAAACTCAACGCTGGGAGCAGCAGCATGAGCCAGTACTCCCAGCTCTTTGGAAGGCTGAGGTGGGAGGATTGCTTGTTCTAGCCCAACCTGGGCAACTTAACAAATTAGTAGTGAGATCTCAAAATTAAGGAGAAAGGGCAGGGGCAGAGCTCAGCGGTGGGGTCGACGGGCAGGAGCCCTTCTGCTTGGCCAACAGCACCACAGAAGCAGGGCTTCAGCAGGGACACAGTCAGATGTAGAAGCCCTTGCAAGGGTAAAGGGCGAGGTCAGGCATGATTTCCACGGGCCTCCAGAAGCTAGGGCCTGCAGCCACTTGGGGCTTCCGGCCTCCACCCTGCCAGAGAGCTCCCTGTGGGGTGAAGGCCCCATCCAGGTGCTTCCTTATGCAGCCCTGGGAAGGGAGGCTTTGTGAGGTGTGGCTTAGTCTCTCCACTTGCTTGTGTGTGGCACTGGGGTTTACCACCAGGCCTGTTTTATTTTATTTTATTTTATTTTATTTTTATTTTGAGGCAGGGCCTCCCTAAATTACTAAATTGCCTGGGCTGGGCTTGAGCTTGTGACCCTCCCACCTCAGCCTCCAGAGAGCTGGAGCTACAGGTGGCACCACCACATGTGGCAGTTGTGGTGCTTTCAGTCAGGGTAGCCCTAGGAAACAGGCAGGTAAGAAGGCAGAAATCATGAGCTGAGATGACACTGGTGGCCCTGGAGGAAAAGCAGAGAGACATTCTTCCCACACTCAGCTGGTGGACACCTCTTGGCTTGCCGTGGGAGGCTTTGCCACCGAGCAAGGGGGCATCATTCCCTGCCGGCAGGACAGCCAGTGGCATGTCACATCTGAGGGTCATGTAGGATGTTTCCTTTCTAAGAACAGCTTGCAAATTGTGAACCCCTTTTTCCTAGTTTCTAGGAGCTTATTGTGTTTTAATACACCACTGATTATTTATTTCACAATGACATTACTAATGCTTAGTACTTCTAATATTTTCCCCACTTATTCTTACAGATTTTTCTCAGCTAAGCGATGACATTGTCCATGCATAATTTCTTTTAAAAAACAAAATCTCTCAATTTAGCCAACTCCCGAGGGTGCTGGGATCATAGGTGGGTGGATGGTGCCACCCTGGGGCATCATGAGTTTACCAGGCTGATTTTGCTTAGTGGCTTTGGACTGAATATCCATGTGTGGTACGCCAGGCAGCAGAGGTGCTCCCTCAGGTGGCTGGTCGTACGGGCCCAGTGGACGCATGTGTGTGTGTGTGTGTGGTCTACCTGGGTGCTGGACAGAGGCTGAGCCACTGGTCCAGGAGCTTCCTGGCTCACCCTTGCCTTTCCTCAAGCCTGCTAGGATCCCGGGCCCAGGACCACTCCCGAAGCAAAGCTGCCTTCACTCTTGACCCTCGGCCCCAGGCTGCCAGCATCTCCTTCCCCAGAAAGCTGGACCCTAGCCAGGCGTCGTGGTGCACACCTGTAATCCCAGAATTCAGGAGGCTATAGTGGGAGGATCGCTGTGGGTTCCAGGCCAGCCTGGGCTACAAAGTGAGCTCAAAGCCAGCCTCAGCTGCATCAGTGAGACCCTGTCTCAAAAGCACTAAAAGGAAAGAAAAGCCGGAACCTCTTCCTCGTCAATCAGTGTATGGCCTCCTATTCCACAGCTGGCCGAGGTCACCCTGAACAACACACTTGCTGGGAGCACGGGCTCTTTCAGAACCAAGCCTCCCACAAAGCCACAGGAAGAGGGATCTAATGTATACACGGTGACAGCGATCCCAGGCCTGTCACCTTGAGCAGGAGGAGGGCTGAGAGGGAGCAGGCGCAGGGCCGGGCTCTGGCTGCAGGTGGATCGCAGCGGACCTGAAGAAGGACCAGGAGAACCCTTCTAAGCTGCGAAGAGGGCCTGGGGGCTGCTGTCCAAGGCCCAGAGGTCTGTGGGAGCCAGGAAGGTACGGGCACAGGGTGTGGGGATAGTCCTTTGCCACAGAATAGCACGCCGACCGGAGGTTCAACACCCAGTGCTAAGCAGTACACACTTCACCACAATTCACAATGAAAACCACCAGCGGGTTCTCAGGGAAAGGGCTCCCCATAATGTGACAGCTGTCTCCCACTTCTATGGATGTCACCCTTCTCCTCTTCTCTGGTCAAAGTCTCTCCCAGCCCTGGCCACACGTTGGCGATGACAGATCTAAGCACAAAGTGACTTTGCAGAAGAAAGGGCGCAGGTCCCCCGCGTGAGCTGGGGTCTCAGAGCTGGGGGCGGGCAAAGAACTGGAGCGGCTGGGAGACCCCGCGTGCCCCAGCAGCGTGTGACAAAGTGCCTCCTGAGAGGGGCCCTGCCACGTCACCGCGAACACAAAGGGCACTGCTAAGGAAGCGATTTGAAGCCTAATTGTTCCCATTTCTTTTGTTCAACGTCTTCAGGGGCTCATAGGGAATGCAGCAAAAAATCTGTGCGAAGGCGGCCAGGCGGAGTCTGTAAACAAGAGCAGCAATGCCGTGACCCCTGCCCCAGCTGACAGCAGCCTGCTCGGGCCCTGTAGTGCTGCTGCAGGAGCCCTATGAGGAAGCCTGCATTTCGAAGCACGAGTGCCACTCCTCCGCAGGCGCTGGGGCCGGGGCCATCTTTGCTGACCGGTCTTTCCTGCAGCCGGGCAGGCGGGCAGGGGACACTTAATTGTGCAGCCCGTTAGCTGGCAGGAAGCCCTGCCTCGTCCAGCGGGCGGCCAGCATGATAATGAGACAGTTTCTATGGAAATGGGCTTATAACTATTCATTTTCTCCCCATTCCCGACCCATCCACAAAGAGGTTTTCCAAAATGACCCCCATTTTCCTACCCCCAACATCTCCTCACGCCACTGCCCGACCTGCTAATCAGCCCGAGGAGAAAGGAAAGAGGAAATGCCGCCCTTGACAAGATGTGGGAAAGCACCTCGATCTGGACTCCGCGTGGCTGTGACCGGCAAACAAAGAGCCCTCGCCTGCGCCGGGGCCAAGCTGCAGGCAAAGTTTTCCCTTAGCTCTTTCGAGCCCGTTTTGTGTGTCCTTGCTAGGAGCTGAGCACGCCGCGCGGCTCCGAGCTGCAGGATGCCCCTGTGCTCGGGCATTGGGGCTAGACGGCACAAAGGGCACCCCGGCCGCACTGCCAGGCTCGCCAGGGAAGGAAGCGAGGTGTGCATGCTTCAGCAGTCAGTGCCACTGTCTCGGCGTGCTTCCTGTGCCTCTGCTGCACTTTTGTGAAGGCTGTCAGGTCTCAGAGCAGCTGGGCAGCATAGACAGCCCACAGCCTCCAGGCCATGAACAGCACCCTGGGCCCAGAGCAGGCACTGGCTGTGGGGCCTTGGACAGGTGCTCAGCCTCTCTAAGGTCCAGCAGTAGCACTGGGCAGTCTGGTGGCAGAGTGTCCGCCTGGGCCTCAGGGAGCAAAGCCATCTGGGGCCACAGCTCCCCTGCAGCAAGGTGTGCCGCTGGGGATTTGGGGCTGAGATGAGGACCCATGCTCCCCGCAGGGTGCTCAGGAAGCTGCCACTGGTTGTCCCATGGTGCCAGGCACTTCGCTGTCATCTCTGTCCTGGACCAGGAGACCCTGAGGTGATTGTCCCTTCACGCTTGTCCTCTGGGATGCTAGGTGCTACCGTGCAGAATCTGTACCCGTGAGTGTGGGGTGAGCTCAGCGGGGAGGTGGGGAGGACGGGGTAAGGCACCAGGCCAACGCCACCAGGCACCCTGCACCTGGGGACCAAGGACGATGGCATGGGGCCCCTGGGAGCTGCGCTGGCCACACAGGCCTTCTTCATCCTGCTCTGTCCCCCTGGATGGCCAATGCCACAGAGCAGGGGGACCAAGGTCTGCTCTAGGGCCCTGCCAGGCCAGCCCAGCCCTCCAGACTGCAGGTGAGGACTTTGGCTTTGGAGCCCGGAAACTTGAATTTGGGAAGAACAGTAGCTCACTGGTCAGCACCAGGACATCTTGGGCAGCACATGGGGTGGACAATTCTCAGAGTTCATCCACAGTGCAGATTCTCCCCTGTATCCAGCCACTCATCCCCCAGCTGGCCCCTGGGCTGTGCTAGGAAGCTGACCTGCCCCTTCACCAAGCCGCCCAGGGACAGTGGCTGGGTCAAGGCCTCTGGCTCTGGCTAGGAAATGGAGCCTTGAATGAGGCCATTGAGGTAGACTGTGCTCGGGGCTCATGACAGGAGATCAGGGCACAGAGAAGACAGACAAGGCTGAAGAGGAAGACGCCACCATGACAGCTAAGGAGCCTCCCCTGGACGGGAGGAGCTGGAGAGTGGCACCTGTCCCCCTGCCCACAAGACAAGCTCAGCCAGGCCATGCTGGGCCCTGACAGGACCCAACCCCAGCCCAGGGAGGGGAAGCTGCAGTAGCTCTGCCTTCCTGGCCACCTCTTCACCTGTTCTCCTCTCCACTGGTGACCTCAGCCGGAGGCAGCTGCCCTAGGGCTGTGGCGAGACCCACTCACTATTCCTTTTAAACAGAACTGTTCAAGTACTCAGTCCAGCCCCCTTTCTCATCATAAAAGCTAGGGGGACGGGGCAGGAAAATCAGACGGTGAAGTCTCAGAGAGTGGGTCACCTGTTCAGTACACACAGACAGCGTCACTTACAGAGTTCTAACCAGGTTTGGAGCCCAAGCCTGTCGTCCCAGCACTACCGGAGGCTGAGGCAGGAGGGCTGCGTCTTCAGCCGCACAGGGTCGGGTGGATTCCACTCAACGTGGGGGCTCTGAGCTCAGCCCCCAGTAAAGCAAAACAAGCAAATGAATAAAATCTGAACGACTTAACTTGTACAGAAGTATCAGTCACTTAAGCAGCGATAGGAAGAAACCACTCTTCAATTTTTTTTAAATGCTTCTAATTTAAATAAACATAGCATACTGTTGGACTGAAAAGGAGCTCTCAAAGTCTCATTAGGTGAGACTCCTTCCTTAAGAAAATAATCTTGAAGCCAAGACAGTGTTCGCCTGTCTGACTGTTTTCACAGTGAGTGGATCCCGAATCCATCAAGATGGAGTGTGGGCTCAGAGGCCTCAGGTGGCAAGAAATGGGGCTCCTGCCCCCCTCATCCACAGGGGCGTCATCCTTGTGTGCGAGATCAGACACGGACACCAAGTGGTTCCCTTCCAATGCGGGGCGCAGGGCCTTCACCTTTGGTGTAAGCGCTTGCTCGAATGTCCATTTTTATAACTCATAAGTTACGATTATATCAATGAAAAGGCAAGACAGGGAGACGCCCGGAGCCCTGGAAGTGGTCTTCTCGGGAAGGGATCCTTACCCAGCCCCAAGGGCAAGCGGGTGACTGCCGCTGCGCGTGCGCAGTCCAGCAGGCGTGACCTGGGCCTGCCCAGGAGAGCCCTGCACCCCACGCCCTGCAGTCCTTGTGCTTGCTCCTCCAGACCCCCTTGCTGCCCAGGGCTCCCTCACAAAACAGGCGGCCCCAGCCTGAGTCTGCTCCTGAGCAAAATCAGAGCCCCCAGTTATTCTTTTCTCTCAAACAGGATGATAAAGGCAGGGTGAGGCGCAGGGAGCCTGGCTGCTGGAGGAAGCACCTAGGAGCGATCAGTAAAATCGACTAAGTACAAAGACGCCGAAAATGCAGGGCCCGGGTGGGGTGCGCCTGTCCTTAGAGCTTACGAGCGGGCACCTGGGCTTTAAGTCTCACAGGTGTCCCTCCCGCCACTGGCGGCAACCATCCATCTCCATGTCCTAGGCCGGGATACGGCTCAGAGGCACAAGGGCCTGCTTGGTCCTGAGTTCAATTCCTGGTACAAAAATATAGACATCTCCACATTCTACTCCAAGAAAGAGCCACTCAACCGGCAGGTGCCAAAGCCCCTCTGCTGGGGTCAGGGCAGTCACGCCCAGCTCTGGAACATCCCCTGGTCTATGCCACACCATGGAGCAAAACTGTGTCTGGGCCTCCTGAGGCTCTGACCCATTCCTCACGTCCTGAGGAGCCACGGGTCACCGCCAAGGCACCAGAGGCAGCCCCCAGGGCTGACACCCACCCCAGGTCCCTCAGGCCACATGGCTGGCACAGAGCCTAGGGCAGAAGCCGACCTCTATGTGTCCTTGCTAGCGCTAAGGCAGGTCCGGTCCCGACACCAGCGTGGCTTCCTGCGACCTGGCTTGGAGGGGCAGCCTCAGCTTGGGGCAGGCGGAGCCCCGTGGCCAGGCTTCCCTCTGGTCTGAGTTGAGAGAAACAAATCCTCAAAGTATACTTCTGTTGCAGCGGGCGGCGGGGGCCACAGAGAGAGAGGAGAGACATGACAACCCTAAGAGGATGACACCAGCCAACAAAATCCTTCCAGGCCAAAAAAAATATTTTGTCCTTTGAGAGCACTGATTTGACTCCGGGTCACTGCACCTTTTGGATGGCGGGCACTGACTTACACAAATCCAACCACGAAAGCAGAAGGAATCGTCCCTTCCTCAGAGAGGGGACTTGCTCAGAAAGCAGCTTTGATCAGGCCTGTGTCCAGGATCGTCCTCCCCAAAGTTCACCGAAAACCACACCGATCACAGCTAAAATTCAAGAAGCCACAGCCTAAGATGTCGGGAGGTTCCTGCTCCCGGGCAGCCCACGGCCGGCCGCATCTGTTGCTTGGGGCAGCCGGGACCCTCATTCTATCACAGCTCAAAGTAGGTTATCTGAATAAATGGCGGAGGAAATCAAGGAGATATATTAGTGCTGTGGGGTATTTGTCATCTCCTCCGTCCTCCTTTCTCCAGGAATACCGGTGATGAATTTGCAAATGGTCCTGGATTATGACAGCGCTGTTCCCCCTCTTCATTATTTATCCCTTCCCTGCACACCTCCATTAGAGGCCGCAGTGACAAATGCATGAATAAAAGGCAGAGACAATACTTGAGCAATGCGTTGTAAATCTCCTTCTACGCATTATTAATTTAAAGAAGTCCATTACGCCCAACAGCCCTGAAGAGAGCGGCAAGGATACCATCAGGACGGCCTCTGCCCGTGAGGGTCAGGGGCAGAGAAAACAAAATCAACTCTGTCCCAAGCCGCATGGAGGTGGCGGAGGACGTCGGGTTGGTCTTTCACGGATCCTCAAGCCCTTCAGGCACCTAAGTTTGCTCAAAATGAAAGACAAAACACTCGCTCCTCCCAACGCAAGCCTGTCTCGCAAAGTAGAGCCCCAGGTTCCAAGCAGACCTCATTTCCCAGGGGCTGGAGCTGGGGTCCAGGTGGAGCAGGGTGGGGACTGCCTTCCCTTGCCCTCCCCAGGAGAGACACAGGAAGCGCTGCCCACGTGGGACAAGGGAAAGGAGGGGCAGACGCAGGGTGCTGGCTGGAACCGGGAGCGGCCCTCCTCTCCTCCCACAGGGAGTTCCGCCACGTCCGTCCACTGTGACGCAAGTGCGCGTGCCGAGAGCGGCTCACAACGGAGAGAGAGAAGCCTGCAGCCCAAGTGCTGCTGTGCCAGCGCTGATCACTGATCGGCGCTCAGAGCGCGGAGTGGTGGCCACAGCCAGACCCTGCAGCGTGGGTTTTCTTCCCATATCCTCTCCTCTCAAAGCCCTTACAAAGGAGCTGAGGACCTGAGTCCCAACACCTACCTGGGCCTGCAGCAGAGTTGTGGCCATCTGCACAGGACACCTAGATGGGAGGCTCTTCCGGGGAACAGGGACCTTCCCCAGGAGGAGAACCAAGCCAGTGTGGGTCCCCAGGCCTGTAGGCAGGCCAGACCCAGGGCTCCTGCCAAGACTACAGTTTAACATGAAGCCCCTGGAGCTGTGCAGCACAGGAAGGACCAGAGTCCACTCCCACAGGGGTGACAGTAGGCTCTGGAGAAGCCTCCATTCACTTGCCTCAACCAGGAACTTCTTTCTGCTCTTTTGTTTGAGTTCGAGTTTCTCCCCCCCACCACTCCCCCGGGTGTGCAGCACAGTGATTCCACAGTCGTTTTCTGAAGTGCTGCCTCCTCCCTGCCAGCCCTGCCTCGCACAACAACCCCCTCTGGGAGCCTGAAGGGGAGCTTCGAGGCCTGGGGTCTGCACGGAGCCTCACCCAGGCTCTTCCAGGCCTTGCTCCCCTTCCAGGGCAGCACCAGTGCAGCTGAAGTCCTCAGGAAACTGTAACGGAGACGCAGAGGGTATGAGAGGGAAGGGAGCAGAGAGCCGCTGAGGCTGGAGTGGGGGCTGCCCCAGGGCTCTGTGCTGCGCCCCCTCCCGTCAAGGCCCTGCCTAGCATCTTCCCCCGAAGTTCCAAGCCTTTCATGGCATGTAAAAGGCCAACGTGCAGCAGACAGCGCTGTCCCCTCCCAAAACCTGCCTCCTCGAAGCGTCCATCTCTGAGAGGGCGTGCCAGCCCTCAGGGTCCATTTTGGGACTCGGGTAGCTCCTAATGAAGCATCACAGGCCCAGCCTGGGAGGTTCCCGTGACAGCCCAGTGGCACACGGTGGCACACAGTGGCCCGGCCCAGTCAGAACTGCAGCTCTAAAGGCAGGAGCTCAGACAGAAAGCCCAGGACAGTGGGGCTGGACGGAGCTGGGGAGCAACCCCAAGGCTGACTGTGCGCTGCTCATCAGTCTAATTGCTTCGGAAGCTGCGGTTTCCTTTAAAGAGGAGCTCAGAAAGGAAGACTACCCGGTAACATGCTGTGTCAAAAGTTGCCGAGGACGGATGGTGGTGTAGACATGCATGTATTAATTTGAATTTTGTAAGACAAGTGCTGCATGTTATTAATATAATTGCCAGTTATAGAAACAGTGTATTTACCGCGCTTTCTCCATGCCTTTGCGCTCCGGCTTCTCCAGGGTCTGAGTGCAGCGTTCAGCTGGTGTTTACTGAGCGTACGACTGTTAATCAGTGTAAATTAAATGTGTACTTGAAACCCCCACTTAAAGCCCGGCTAATTATTTTTTGATCCAAACAGGACTGCCTTTTCCAGAAGGGTGAAGCGGGGCTCTCTGGGACCAAATGGTGGCGAAGGAAACGGCTGCCAGCTTGAGAAGTGGCCTCTAAAAAGACGCTCGCTTGGCCATGTCCTCGGTCCGTTTTCCCTGCAGAGGATGATGGGTTCTTCCAACCTAGCCCAGCCCGGTGGCCACCTGTGTGAAGGACTATCAAGGACAGGTATCATTTGAACCCTAGACAGACAACTGCCTACCGGCTTCATGACGGCCACACCTGCCCTTCAGGGCCACGTGGACTTCATTCCCAGTACAGGCACTACCCAGAGCAAATCGCTCACATGCCCGCGTGCGCACACACAGGCCCAGCCCGGGACCCCAGGGTCTGCTGGGGGCCCAGTACAGGCACTACCCAGAGCAACTCGCTCACATGCCCGCGTGCGCACACACAGGCCCAGCCCGGGACCACAGGGTCTGCTGGGGGCCCAGTACAGGCACTACCCAGAGCAAATCACTCACACGGCCGCGTGCGCACACACAGGCCCAGCCTGGGACCCCGGGGTCTGCTGGGGCCCTTCCAGGGTTCTCCCACCTCAGCCCACCCACAGCCTCGCCTGCACTCAGTGCTCACTGCTTGCTCATGGAAGTGCACAGACTCAGGGAGCTGCAGATCTCCAGAAGTGGAGAGGTTGGGTGCTGCCAGCCCAAGGGGAGCTGGCTTGTGCTGCTGCGCAGCTCTGTGGACACCCCCAGGGAAAGCGGCCGTTTAACAGTGGCCTCCGCAGTGGCTGTCCTGGGCACTGTCCCCAGAGCCTGTCTTCCAGCTCCGGGTTGGAGGAGGGAAGGGTGCAAGTTCATCTTGGAAAAGGACGGGAAATGCTTGGCTTCAGGATGCTGGCACCGCAGCCTGGGCTGAGTCTTCACTGCACACTATAGGGCCCAGGCTCCACCAGGCATCGGGAGGCAGGCGGACAGCAGCACAGCACTGAGCTTGATGGATACTGCTCCCCTCTTAGGTGGAGCTTCCCGAGAGACATGTTCAGGCATAAGGGGCAGCACAGGGGCAGGTGCACTGTGGGAAAAAAGCCACAATTCTTTAGGGCCGATTTCATTACTGAGAGATGAAGATGGCATGCACAGAAAGCATTAAGCAAGCCAGAGGGTAGAGAGTGCCTGGCAGGCTAGGATGCTCTAGAGCTGGCCGGGTGGAGGCAGGGAGACACGGAGGGTGCATGGATAGGTGGGTGCGTGGAGGGGTGCGTGGATGGATACATGGAGGGGTGGATGGAGGGTGCATGGATGGATGAGTGGATAGATGGGTGGGTGGAGGGGTGGGTGGATGGATGGATGGATGGATGGACAGATGGACGGGTGGACGGATGCATGCAGGTATGGATGGATGGACGGATGGGCGGATGGGTGGGTGGATGCATGCATGGAGCATGGATAAGCACAGTTTTCTAGGTCATTGACCTTATTTTCTGTGTTTCAAACTGAACCAAATATGCCACAGCCCCCGATTCCATTTCAGGAATCCTCCAGTATCACTTGCTTTTCCCTCCTCCACTGGCAAAGGGGACTCAACACTGCGCCCATGCAGCTGGGGTCTCCTAGACGGTGTCTGTGACCATGACGTGTCCTCCTAGCCCTCTTTCTAAGAAGAGCTATCTAGACCCCAAGGCAGGCTCCCTTTTCTAAGGTTTAAAAAGCCATTGTCAGCCAAGTAGCCGGTGCTCCAGAGATAGAGAGTGGGGCCAGGCCCAGCTCCTGGGTACGAGGATGAGGGCGGAGCGGGCCCACTACCCAGGCCTGCTTGGGTGACTCCCACACGCTACCCAGCTTACAGTGTGGAGGAGCCAGAGCACATGACCCCCCCACCACATGCTGCAAACAGGTTGCTCCTGCGCCGGCCATGGCCCCACGGCACCCAGCAGGGTCATCTACTTGTGGGCTCTACACTGCCTGGCAGGCTCTGAATGCATCCCCAATGTGTGTGGAGAGTCCCAGAGGCCTCTGGCAGCCATCCTGCAGGCTCCCTCTGCCTTCTGAGAGAAGGGGCTATGAGTTCTCGCTGCTCCCGCTGTGCTGCGCCCCAGGACCGCAGGTGGCCGTCCACTCCATCATCACCTGCACAACAGTCTACTGCACTCGGCTTTCTCTGACTTGCCCCTGTCCTTGCCAAGAGAAGCCCCAGAGGCTGGAGGATGTAGAGGACCCTAAAGGCTAGCTAGGGTTTGGACACAGTCCTTCCTGGCTGGCTCCCCATTCAATATTCTTCCCACAATAATGACACTCAGTTTCGGGAAAGATGACCCCTCGCTGATTACAGATACCTACTAAGGCCGAGGTCTTCCAGGACTTGGAACAGGTGTCGGAGAAAGTAGAAGCTTGGGGAGATCTCTGGGGGCCCCGTGGACCCTGGCCTTTCAGGGAGCCAGCAGAAGTGAGGTGTCCACTCCTCTGTGAGCAGCAACACCCAGCCCAGGTCCCTCTGTGCACCCAGGGCACAATGGCCCTGGCCCTGATCCTGGACCCTGCTGTGTGCCAGCTCCTCCTCGAGCCAGAGTAATGGCTCGTCAGCTCAGTCCTGGGGTCACCAAGGCCCTAGAGACCCAGCCCCACCGAGCAGCTTCCCATCTCTGTGGCCCCCAAATCCAGAGGTGAGGACAGCACTGCTCCTACCCTGCTCCCTCCCAGGCATCCCCTGACAACCAGTCAGGCCCAGAGTGCACCCAGCGGGCCGGGTCAAGGGCTCCCCTTTGATTTTTACAAGCGAACATGAAGTGAAAGGGGCTCAGTGCTCTGATGTTGGGACGCTAGCCCCTCGGAAGGCCCCAGGAAAACCCTGGGAAGCCTGTGGGAAGGAATCTGCAGAAGCCCCAGCCAGCTCAAGGCAGGAAGCCTCCTTACAACCCAAAAGAGCTGAGTTCACTTGGTTCGATACTGGGGCCCCTGGGCCCTCTGCCAACCCTTCCCACCCAAGCCTGCAAGGTCAGTCAAAGTCATCGCCCAGTTTCTGCGGTGTTGGAGCTGGGCAAGGGGGGAATGGCTCCTAGAGTCCAGGCAGGAAGAGCACCTCTCCCTTACTCAGTCCTTGCACAGGACAGAGCCAAAGGCATGCCTCGCATTTCATAGGACTGAGGCCCAGAGAGGACAGTCAGCCCACTGCAGGTAGCAGACTGCCCTGCCGGGGCTGGTGGGGCTGCACTGATGCAGGGCCTAGGGGCCCGTGCATCCCCACCAGGTGGGCAGAGCTAGGCAGTAGCTCCTGGACACGCCAGCCAGCCTGCTAGGCTCAGAGAGGCCACCGAGCCAAAGCCAACCTCCTTTAGGGGGAGGCTGCTGCTTCGCTCCATCTCCCCAGAGGCCTGGACACAGCACTGACCCACAGACCTGGGGCCACCTCTACCACACGACATCTGCATGGCCACCGGGGAGGGGCCAGCTCCCGACATGGGCTGCACGGAGGCCGTGTCACACACAGCTGCCCCTTCCGCGCCTGTCTGCCTCTCCGGTAACTCCTGTTGTGGGGCAAGACACCAAAGCCAAAGGCTGAGGGTGCTGCCCGTGGCACTCTGTGGCCAGGTACCCCAGCTAAGGGTGTCAAAGGGGAACTCCAGGGCACCAGGCCCAGGTCCACCTCTCTCTGCATACACACATGTGCGCACACACCTGCACACACGCACACAAGCACACACATACCCATCCTGCCTGGCTAGCAGCTGCCCCTCCCCATCCCCACACACAGTAAACTCCCCCTGTCATACACCTGGACTCCTCTGTCTCTCCCTGCAGACACCAAACCTGGCCCCTGTGGTCTATCAGCAGGGCTAGACACGGCAAACTGGACATGAACTGGGGACCAACAACGCATCCCCTGGGCAGCGTCAGGGGCCCTGCCCTCAGCTGTGCACCTGCCGCTCTGATGCAGCTATACTTCAGGACAGGATGAGAGGTCCAGAGGGTGGCACATCGTAACCCTGGCACACAGGCCCTGACTCCTCCATCAGTCCTCAACCTCCCGGCACCTGGGGAGCGCCTGTGCAGGACCCATTGCTGGCTGGCTTCTGTATCTGGCCTAAGCCCAGGTCTATAGACTGGAGCTAAGGGGAGGGATGAGGCTTGCCCTGAGCCCACAAAGCAGCGAGGAGACCCCAGCACTTGAAACCTTGAGCCAGACTTCAGAACTAAGTCCACAAGCCAAGGTCAAGGTCCAGGGTCTCATCGGACTTTGTGCCTTAGGGCACTGAGGACCATTCTGGGCATAGGGATCCTGTGCCCCAAACAGAAGACAGCAGACGTGACCACAGAGAGAGACGGTAGGGCCTCAGAGCCTGGCTCAGGCGCTGCCCTGCAGTGTTGCCTGGTCCAAAGGGCTCGGCTCGCAGCATCACAGGCCTGCTCACGATGCGCATGTGCAGGGGTGCCTTCCTCAGCCGCCCACTGCTGCCGGTTCGTTGGTGAGGAGCGGCCTTCTGGAGCTGGGGGTTGTGTCTCGGTATCCTCCTGACAGTCGCCCTTTGTGCAGTGGGGTATTTGGTGGGCGGCCCTCCAAGTCTGTGTGAAGCCAATGATTACTCATCTGTGAGTGAACCCCAGTTCCTACCAGAGGCGGGTAGGGAGTGTGGATCGGGGGTGCACAGGGGCAGGACTCCGCAGTGGGCAGTATGGGGCTTTGTGGCCCAGGCCCTAACACACCGAGAGTGGGGTGTGCGATTGTGTGAATATTTCTCATCCAGCCCCACCTTCCAGAACACAGAGCGCAGAGACCCGAATCTTCCTCGTGGCCCAGGAGGGCCCTGTCCTGCTCCCCAGGTGGCACTCACACCTGGGTGATTTGTGTGAGGGGAAGCTGGGGAGCTGGGAATGGTGAAGACAGCAGCCTGACACCCTGGGCATGGCGCTGCTCACGTGCTGGAAGATAGGGAGCCAGGGCTCGCTCAGACCAATTAGATTATTAAATGGAACCCAGCTAGATAAACTGCGTTTTCCTAATGAGGTTATCGGGACCCTGGGTGAGCAGCCATGACCTCACTGTCTGTGAAGCCAAGGGTCGTAGCCAGGAGGCTGAGTCCTGCTCTGCCAAACCTGCCATTGGCCTGGAGACCCCGTGATGGGGCCCTCCTGCTTGTGCCCTGGACAAAGCCGAGCAGGCCAGAGGTTCTGCTTCCCTGGGGGACTCATTGTTCTGCCTGGGGACTTTTCTGCAGCGGCCAGGCCAGGCTGCTACTCAGGGCCCTGTGATGCCCCCAGGACCATGGTGGCATCCACGGCACACAGCAAGGCCACCCCGCCCAGGGCAGGCAGGAGCTGCCGGCTGGAGTGCTGCTGGCCACTGTCACCACCGAGCCCCTGGTGGCCAGGCAGAGCCCAGAGCAGCAGCCAGCCTGGAGGGGCAGCCATCCTTACAGCCAACGGTTCCCCACACTGCGGCTCCCTCGGGCCTGCAGGACAGTGCAGTTCTCCCTGTGACTCCATGGTGTAAATTCATACCAGGAGAAGAGGTGCTGTCTGGGGTGCTGTCACCCGACACTTTCTTGCCCACACCCTGGGCAGAGCCCCTGAGAGGCGCGCAGAGCAGCAAGCCTTCAGCCTGGCACCTCTAGGGCCAGGCTCCTGGCTACCTGTCCACTGGCCCTGCCTGCCCTGGGTCATAGCACAGGGCCCACGCTGGCTGATGCAGAGACACCTGAAGCCCTAGCAAGCTCTAGAGGCCACATAAGTTGGGGAGAGCAAGCGCCCTTGCTGGGGGCGGCTGGGTCAGGTGCAGCCCGCAGCTCCGGTGCCTCTTACCTCAGTTGCCTCACCTGAGATGAGGCAGGCAGGGAGTCACCTTACAGAGTACAGGGCTCTGGGATGGGCAGAGGCAGGGAGCCCCGCGCAGGAGGTGGCCTTCTCCACCCCCACCCAGCCACCCAGCCCTGCCTTCACTGTCCCCAGTGGACCAGTGTGCACACGATATTGCCCAGCTCTAGGCTCACATGGGCGGCACTGACCACATCACAGGAAGGCACAGGACCCATGACGACCCTCTCTAGGGTGCCAAAACCCAGTCGGAGAGAGGCTGCGCAGAGCTTCACAGAGCAGGGCAGATAGCAGCACGTCCAAGCCCAGGCTATCTGTCCGTGCACCCCGTGTGGCTGCTCCACCCTACACTCGGGCTGCCTGCCCCCGCACCTGGGTCCCTGTGAGGCTGGGTTCTGGGTAGGGAGCAGCTGGTGTCCCCAGGATCCTGCCTTCTCTGTCAGCACTGGAGGCTAAGCACGTGCAAACGTGGGGTGTGAGGCCATACTTCTGGGTGCCCCCCACCACCTTAGTCAGGGTCCCCGAGTTTATCAGAGTCATGGGGGGGGGCAAAGGACCATGGAGAACAAATGGAAGAAACGGAATGGGGCAGAGCGCACCAGACGGACAGAGGGGGAGCCACACGGGCACTGCCACCTGCAGCACAGAGAGGCCTCTGATCCTGTCCCCCTCTCACCATGCACAGGAGGACCAGGCAGCGTCCTACACAGATACAGGAGAGAAACCCAGGGCACGCAGTGCCACGGCCCTCTTCCTCCCTCCTCCTCTGACCAGGTGTGAGGCTACAGACACACAGGGGACTCTGCCCCTTCCCGGGACCTCAGGCTCTGAACAAAAAATTTTTTAAATGTCTCAGATACTACTGCAGAGAAGGGAGCAGTGGAGAGACAGAACCCACGCACACTGAGGTGGACAGTGCGGTGAAGCCCCAGATGGGGCCCTGGACTCCCTCCACCCCAAACCGGACACCAGTATACATGGCCACATGTGGGGACGCCAGCCATGGGGCTGTGAGGGCCAGAGCCCAGGACACTCGCGCCCCACCGGCTGCCCCGAACAGCCCCCCTTCACGCTGCACACTCTCCCTTTTTATTTCTATTTAAAATGACAGCCACCGAAAAGACAGACTTCAGGCTTCTGTGTGCGTACGCATGCTCCCAGCCCGGTGATCTAATGAGAAACAGCTGACATCCAGGAGTCTGTTTGGGGTTCCCTAACAGGGACCTGCACGCTGCTGCCTCCTGCCCCCAACCTCCCGCCTTGGGAGACAGCGCACAGGGTCTCTCAGGGCCCTGCAGTGCAGAGCACCCCTAGTGCTGCCAGGCAGAGCGATTCTGCTGCTCCTGCCCTCGCTGCAGCTCAGCTCGCAGCTGATGGAGTGCACTTCCGGCCACCAGGCAGGTGAGGGGCACATCCAGGTAAATATGTGCTCCCAGAGGGGTGGGAGGCCTGAACCCAGCCTCGGCCCAGACGGCAATTCTGTGAGTATAGTAAAGGCTTCGACAGAGCGCTGAGCTGGGCAGGTGGCCACACTGCTGGGCTCCCTTTGGCCAGAGCCAGGAAGGCCGGCCTGGCGCCCCGGCTCCTGGATGGCTCCCCGCATTTGGCCGGCCGACCTGTGCATTGTCAGCGTGTCCAGATGTTTTCACTCGAGTCCACAAATCTGCTCCAGGCCTGCGATACATCCCTGTTTGTTCTAGAAATCAAAAGGTCTTGCCTGGCTGTGAAAGATGCTTGACCGCCACCCGCCCAAGCCCCCCTTCCTGGAGGAGCAGACCCCACCAGTGCCCGCCAGAAGAAACAGAGAGTTGAAGGCGGTGGCCTGCAGTTTCACTCACACTCTGGCTCCTATAGGCTGGAGGGTTGTGCCAGACAGGGGACGCTGTATGCGTCTCACATGAGGGGACCACATGGGGGCCCCAAATTTTAAGGGAACGTGCCTACGGGCCACTGGCTCACATGAGTAAAAAAAAAAAAAGAAAAAAAAGTAACGTCTTTGGCCCACAAGAAGCATGGCCTTTTGCATGTGGCTTTAGCTTGGTGCCCAGGACAGCCATGGAGGTGCCAGGCCCCCTTTCCCCACCCCAAGCTGAGAGGCAGCAGGGGACCCAGTGTCTCAGGAAGTTCTGTTTGTCCCCCTCTCCAGCCTTCTATTGCTCTGCCCCTTGCTCTCAAAAGTGAAGCCGATCAAAACACTAGAGAATAAGGGCATTTATTTCCACAGAATTTATCATGTCCTTAACAGACCTCAGTGGTCAGGGTGACACTCAGAGAGCACCCGACCGGTGGCTGCTGCCCTCCCAACTTCTGTCCCCATTTGGGGGTGGCCGAGGAGGGTCCAGGCAGAGGCCAGGCTGTCTTTTGATACCTCACTGATAACGTATTGTACAATTAGATCAATTTGACAATTTCCATTATGGCTGATAAAATATTTATCGAGCCTTGGAGATGGTGTCTGATCCCTGTGCCATTTGTTCTGCTAATGGGGAAGAGACAGAGGAGGCCGCAGACAGCCTCGGAGCCGGCTCTGTACCCTCCTCCCCATTAGCTTTGCAAATTGCTGGCCCCAGCCATAAATTACCGCCCAGCCCGGCGAGATTGATGCCGGGCTGACGGGGCAGGTGGGTGACTTGTGATGACATTGTTTCGCAGGAGCATTAATCACGGCAGAAAGAGAAAATACCCTCAAATTGGCCCATAAGTCTAAATATTAAGGAGTGAGAAGTGGGAGGCTGGAGGACGGGTTTCGCAAGAGCTGGGAATTGGGAAATGAAAAACATTTTCTATTATTTAACAAATCATCTTAATAATTTCCAGTGTTTTTTCTTAGAGTTCCAGGGAGCCGAGACTGCCAGGCCTGGTCTTGCTGTACCCTCTCGCCATCGGAGGTGTTGAATAAAACATGCCGTGGAGCCTGCGGCTGTGGCTGCGGCCGTCATGGGGCTGCGTTTTGGGGAACAGGGATAAGTGAATGCTGGGTTGAAGCGCGGCCCTGCTGCCTTCTCCCGCAGCAGCTGCAGAAGCTTCGGCGCTTCTGGCGGGATCAGTATCCAGTTCTGCGTGGCCAAGGTGCAGCCCACTGATCCATCAGAAACCAAGGTGGGGACCCGCAGGGCTGTGGGCCCCGCAGCACGGTGCTTCGCGCTCTCTGCTCACACACCCGGGGTGCGGGCAGCGGATATGCTCCGTGCCAAGCACAGGCACTGCCGGGTGTCTGTCTATGCAGCTTGTTAGTTTTTTTTTTGGTTTTTTTTTTTTTTTTTTTTTTCACCCCTGAGCTGGACTCTGAGGGTAAAACATTGCTGCAAAAGATACATCATGGCCCTTAATGAATTGCCCCTGAGTTAGAGACACAGCGTGGTTTTAATGGCAGATGAAAAATAAACACATCAATAAGTGAGTAGAAACTGTGGTCTGGGCCCAGTTCTCGCAGAGAGGAGCAGGGTCAGGCAGGTCGGGGTTCCAAGCCAGGGGCTCCTTTGCACCCTCCCCCAGGACCTATACCTTCCCTGGCCCCGCCAAGGCTCATCCTGAATTTGGAGCCCTGTGTGAGACCCCAGTAGCCACATCTCGGCTCAGGAGGCTGCAGTAAAGAGTAATTAAATTAAATTGATGCTGTCCCTGTTTTGAGGCCACCCTTGATTTAAGGCCAGAAAAGGAAGCAATTAAATTTAATAAAAACCAGGTTCCTAAACAGAGATATATGGCGAACGTGGCCATCCGGAGACTGCCTCCACTGGCAGAGAGAGAGAGAGAGAGAGAGAGAGAGAGAGAGAGAGAGAGAGAGAGAGAGAGCTTTTTGGGTGCTGCTGGTGTCGGATCTGAAATAAAAGAAATAATCACCTCCTGGAGCCTCCAAGCGCCTAGCGTGCCGCTTTGAAGCAAACGCCCGCCTTGCCCTGACTCTGCAAAGCCAGAGCCCGGCAGCCCATTTTCAGAGGCAGATTCATGGCCAGGCCGACGGCAGTAACCTGAGGCTGACCCGGGTGGCCAGCAGACATGATTAAAAGTGGTGGTGGGGTCTCAAGGTCAGGGTGCACATCCCCGGGTGGGGGCAGAGCACGGGGCCAGCTCCGAGGCCTGGGATGAGGAAGCGGAGGTGGCTGGGCAGCCCACACCATCCCCCATCTGCCCGCCTCTGCCCAGCCAGGCACGCTGAGCCGGCAGTCCTTCCCGCTTGGGCACAGTGGGTTCCGGACTGCTTCCGAGGTGGCCGTGTCAGCCGCCTGTGGACACAGCTCTGAGTTATTCTGCTCACGGAGGCCAGGACAAGCGGCCCAGCCCAGGCACAGAGCACACGGAGCCTCTGTCCTGGCACCCGTAGTAGCCGCGTGCGGGGATCCCTGGGTGTCCCCAAGACAGGACCCAGGAGGGTCGGCCAGAGCCCCAGCTGGTCCTCCACTGCTCCTGTGCAGCTGCATGCTCCAGGCAAGGTGGCTGACACTCAAAGAAGTCGGGCCCTGCCTGCCACGCATCTCATGCCTGCTTGGGGCAAAGGGCATGGAGTTCCTTCTTTAAGCTGGGGTCCCCGCCCCTCAGCCTGCTCCTCCCCAGTTCCTGCTCCCCACGCCGACGCAGGGCTCTCTCCGGGGAAGACAGTGGGCCCACCTCAGCCACAGGCTGCCAGTGCCTGTGTGCCTTGCTCCGACCACACAGCCGGACGCACCCCCACCCCTGCAGAGACAAAGCGGCAAATCGCAAAGGCGGCTGTGTTCGGATTCCTCTGCGAGCTTCGGTCACAGGGACAAACGGCTTCTGGAGACCAGGCTCCTGGGCCAGAACGCGAGCCCTCTCTACCAACAGAAGCCTCATTATCTGATCCCAAAGGGCAGAGTTGAACGCCCACGATGGACGGACGCATGGGGACACTGGCCGAGGGGGCAGAGCAGCGGGTGCCACGCCTCCCTCCTCCTCACTGGATCTGAGAGCAGAATAAAAAGCAGATAATCGGGGAACACTCCCCACCACGACCAAGCCCAGTGGCTGCACGGCCCTGTGCTGCCCCCAGCTCAGCTGCCCATCCTGGGCCCCGGCACACGGGGCCTGGGCAGGACAGCCTGGAGCCCTCGGGAACATGGCACGGTCCTCCTATGCCCCACAGCACTGCGTCAGGCGCCAGCCTTCCTTGTGGGGTCTAGGGGTCTGTCGCCTGCCACCCAGCATGCCCTAGGACTGGAAAGGATGAGGCCCCACAGCAGGACGTGAGGACGTTGCCTTCAGTGCAGGCTTCACTCCTGGGCGTGCTTGGCGAGCACAGCGTGCACGGCAAGGGAAGGGCAGAGATGGGCACAGAGACTCCAGGGAGAGACCACAATGCTGGTGCCAGAACTGGGCATGAGCCGGGCACTGCCCACCATACCTGCCCCAGCCAGCACCCTCCTGGGCCTGTCCCTTTAAGGCTCGGGTCCCAGCCTTGCGCTTAATTGCTGGGTGTTGCTTTCAGCTCTTGCAAAAAAGCCTCCTGTGTCAGGTGTGGAGCTTAGACCCAGTGCCTGTGCTTTCACACAAGGTGTTTCTGGGGTGTTTCCCTGGTGGTTACCACCCACAAGGGCCTCCCCCAGATGACAAAGAATGGGGTGGGGGTAAAGCCACAGCACCAAGAAACAGGAAAGTTCATCTGGCAGGGGGCGCCTGCCGAAACACACAGGATGTGTTCCTCTCGAAGAAGCACTTGGAGGAGGCAGGCCCCCAGGCAGCGTGCTCCAAGGGGCCACCTTCCCAGACCAGGAGTCCCCAGTGCTCCTCAGTCGCTGCCTGGGACTTAATCACAGCGGGGGGCAGCATCTGAGAAGAAGGCAGAGCTGGTCAAGCCTCCACCCGCAACTCCCCCCGCCAATGTGCCGAGCAACAGGGATCTGGCATCAAGGATATTTCCATCGGTCTTTTCACTGAGGACCCTGTTAGGCCCAGCCCAGCCCAGCCCAGCCAATGTGCCGAGCAACAGGGATCTGGCATCAAGGATATTTCCATCGGTCTTTTCACTGAGGACCCTGTTAGGCCCAGCCCAGCCCAGCCCAGCCATCCTAGGGACCAAACGCAGCCCTGGCTCTGGCCTCTGCCTCCAGGAAGTCTTCCCAGTGAGCCCTGCCATCCAGCCTGGCTCCCAAGCCCTCCCGGAGCAGCAGGCCCCGGCTCCGGGGAAGGCACAGGAGGGGAGGCCTTGGGCAGCCACCATCCTTAGCCCCTCTCTCGTGTAGGCGGGGGAGGGGGGACGGCTCTGTGTGACCTGTCTCATGTGCTCCAGCTAGGGGACCAAACACAGGTGGACAGGACACTACTGCAGGGATGCTAGGCGGGGAAGGGAACTGTAGGGACAGTGAAGGTCACCCTAGTCCTTGCACATGACACTCTGCAGACTTGGCTTCTTCATCTGTAAAATGACAGGCCTTCCTGGAGCATCCCGTCTCTGGCTGAGCCAGCAGGGAGCCCGCAGGAGCTCGGAGCTCCCCACTGCATCCCAACCAGTGAGAGCCCTGCGGACCAAGGGCTGGGTAGAGACCCAGCCAGCGCCTGGAGCCTGGGGCCACCTGTTACCCGGCAGTCACAGAGGAAACGGGCTGTGGCCATGACGGAGGGACTTGGGCAGCGGCTGTCATCTGGGGGGGAGGGGCAGAGTTGGATTCCCAGGAGCAGAGCAATGAGCCCATGGGAAGCCTCAGGGAGCCCCTCCTCTGTCTGTTCTGTGGGGCTAGAGCCAAGGGCAAAGAAATAGGGGGATGTAGGGACTTGGGGGTTTGTGGTACCCCAAGCCAGGACCAGCTCAGCCCTGCCCTGCAGTAACTACCCCAGTGACTGACCCTGAGGGCCAGGTGTGGCCAAGCCTGGGCTCAAACCCAACTTAGCAACCCTGGGAGATTCTGTCCCTCTCATAGTAGGTCCACTTCCTGGTCTGCAAATGAGCACACAGAAGCTGCCCACGTGGTGAAGGACACCCCTCAAAGATGCCCCTGTTGCAGCTGGGGCCCTCAGACAGGTCCTAGGCCCCCCATCCACCCATGGGTCAGTATCTGCCCGAGCCAGGCCCACCGGGAAGGCCTGAGGCAGGTGGCCCCCATCAGCCCCCTAAGACTCCCTCTCATCCCAGGGGCAGGTCCCAGGTACCAGCCCCACCTCTGCCAGTGTCCTCAGCTCCAGGACAGTGTGGGCAAAACAATCTCTGCACCTGGACTTCTAACTTCAACAGCAGGCGGAGTAAGAGGGGGTGTCCTTGCCCTCACCCAGCAGTGCATCTGTTGCCCCCCAAGTGGCCCTGCCCTGGCCCAGGACAGAGAACCAAGGAGGGGCCTCCGGGAGGGCAAAGAGCAACCTGCTAGGAGATGATGGGGTGCACAGGGGCTCGGCGGGGGCGGCTGGGGTCCAGCTCGGTGGAGGTTTGGATTAAACAATGCAAATACCTGTTTCTCGGGGTAACTCGACCCTATAATTACGCCTAAGCCAGGGAGGCCGTGCTGGTCCACAATGCCGTGCTAGGGAGCTGGGTGAAGAGACCCTTTAATTGTCATTGCCACGCCGGCTGCATTGAGTCAGGCAGGTTCAGGTTACCCAAGGCTACAGCTGGCGTGTCACCTGCCCTCTGGAGGGGGAGCTCACCAGGCCCTGGGGTAGCAGGACTGTGCAGCTGAGCAGGGTCAAAGCCCAGCCCTGGCAGGGCCTGCCCAGAACCCTTGGCTCTCTGGACGTGCTGTGGAGCCCCGGCCTGGGACGGCCGCGATCTCATTGTTTGTCCTCAGATAAGAAACGCCGGCTATGTGTTTTCTTTCCTTGAGAAAATGTCGGCCCGGGACAGTGTCTGCAAGGCCGGAAGAGCAACACAGGCCCACCCTTCCCACAGCCAGGAGCCATGGGGCCTCCCCAGCCCACCCTCAGGGCCTCATTCCCAGGAGGGCACCAAGACCTCCGGGGTTTCCTTGCTGCTTTCCTGGGTGTCCCAAAGCTCCCCAGTTAGAAAGTGAGCCGGCACCTGAGCAGCTGTCCTTCCTCCCAACCACCGTGTGGACCCTGGACCCAGGCCCCACCTGTGGGTGGCCCGTGGCTCTTGGCCACACTGGCAGCCCGGCCATCTAATCCCTAGCTAATTCCCTGCGATTCCTCTGCTGGCTGGTGGGGCGGTGGGCTCCTGGGTGCCCCAGGCAGGCGCGGGTGGCCAGACCCACTGGTCAAACAAAAGGCTGCCTGTTCCTGCCTGTGCCTGGTCTCAGCTTAACGACATTTTTGTCATTTTTGACCAGCTAATGTCTTGAAAAAGAAAAGTAAGTTGTCTAATCGCTTTAAGTTTAATCTTTGCTGCTTCGAACACTCTAGGTGCCACCGCTGGCTTTGCCGGAGCAATTAGGTCAAGGTCCTTCCTGTGTGCCTGCAGACGTTGGGGGACTGGCTGTCCATGCCTGCTTTGCCTGGTGCTGACCCAGGGGCAGTTCCACAGGCCCCCATGTGCCCGTGGACTTGACCACAGAAGCAGACCCAGCCCCCCACAAAGATGGCCAGTTGGGCTGGGTAGGAGGGGCAGTGGGCATGCCACCACCCCCAGGCCCTGTGCTGTTTGTGTCTGCCGCCTGGCATACTCCCTCTGCCCATACATCCTGGGCTGGCCAGCTCCTCATCTTCAGGAATCAAGATGGGCCACATTCCAGGGCCTCCTGATTCCCAGTGCCCTCCCACCCTGGCACCCTCTGGCCTCTACCAGGTGATCCCCTGAGCAGTGGGTGGGATGCCCTGATCCCAGGGACCCAGGCATGAAGGGGTACCCCCTCAAGGAGGTCGACAGCCTCCTCCCAGGGTAGCCCCAAATCTGTCCAAAGAAGGGAGGGGCAGCTTCCTGGGGGAGAGGGGTCTAGCCCGGCGTGAAATAACAGCACAGATTGCCCACCGAAGACCAACGGCCCTCGGGCCTCCTGCCTGGCAGGCAGCTCCAGGTTCCCCCTCAAGGGGGCGCCCCTTGAGGCTCCTGGACGTGGGCCCCATGGCTTTGCCTCCCAGCAGAGGGGTCTTGGGAGCAAAGGGGCCACTCCTCCAGCCACGTGCTGTAAAAATCAGATGCCAGGTGAACACCATGGCCTGGAGCTGCATGTGGTGCTGGTGAGGGTGAGGGGAGTGGCTGGGACAGACCGCCTTAGTGCCTAGAGTCTCCGAGGACAACACTGCCACCCTCACACCAGTTTTGTAACCAAGTGCTTGGAGGCAGTGGCACCAGAAGCCAACATGCTCCCATCTTGAGGACAGCACTGTGCACAGAGCCCTGACCCATAGGCCTGCAGCCTGGAAACACCTGACCCCAGTCTGGCAGTGGGTGAACTGGCCCTGCTTCCCATACCTGGGAAGAGAGCCGGGCAGAGGCGGCAGCCATGCTGGGGGCCAGGGGGTCCCCCCATACTGGCCCTGGTCAGGCTCCTGCATGGCACACTAGATGGGTGGACAACGTGGCCTGCAGGACACAGGGAAGTCCACTGTGCCTACTCAGGCTGGCCAAGAGAACCCCACACACACCATGGGTCCAAAGCACTGCACAGTGCACCTGCCAGGTGCAGGGACCCAGCTAACTTCCCAAACCCGCAGCCGTAATTCCTGTAAACATCTGTAGCCCTGTGGAGCTAAGCACCGCGTGGTGTCAATTACAGGTGTCCTCGGCTGGTTGGGAACAAAAATGCAGCATTTAAAGTGAGGAGAGGTAGTGACTCTGCCAACCCCCCCCCCACCTGCCTCTCCCCCATGTCCCCAGAATCTCTAACAGGATGTGCTCAAATCAGGTCAGACCAAATAAGGGTCACTCTGCTTCACCCTGAGGTCTGCAGTGATGAGTGAGTCATCTCCAGGTAACAGAGTGGACAGGATGGCACAGGGTCAGTCCAGGTCTTGTGTCCACCCCAGGTCTTTTGAAGAAAGATGGGGGGGGCAAAAGAGGACAAGATGGAAAGCAGGGCAAAGAGGGCAGCTGAGAGTATCCTGCACCACATTCACGTATCCTCCAAGATCTCTAACGGTGAACTACCCATAATGACACCATTCCCGGCAGCTCAACCACTTGGTGAATACATATGCCCCTCTGACAGGTTCTGGAAAGTTCTAGAAAGTTTCAGAAGATTCTGGAAAGTCCTGGAAGGTTCTAGAAAATTCTACCTGGCAGGTCCCAAGGCACCATTCTGGCCAGGACCCCATCCACTGTCTTCCTCCACCCAGGAGCTTCCTCTCCTCTGCCCTAACACCATGAAAATAGTAAGATCCCATTTTCCACTCCTCTGTGTGTGGATCTTCACCCTGGTTCCACAGTCTGTCCTCGGTGGCCTGCCATGCTGACGGCTCACACTGCAGAGCTCAGAATGCAGACTCCAGGCTCCAAACTCCGATAAGTAAGTTTAAACCTTTAAAAAGTGCCCTTAATGTCCCATTGTGCCCTTGATTGCCCATTTCCCAACTATATAATTAGCACATAAAGAACTCTCTCCTCCAAATTAAATGGCAGTAATTGGGTTTTTAAAAAACTAATTTAAATCCTAAACCCTTTGAAAAAATTGTCATTGTTTACATATTAAATGGGCTAGCATTTTAAGTCTTATGGGGCTAATTTAACAGCTTATCTAGGGACATAGGCCAGGAGGGAAGGAGGCAGGAGAACCTTGCCGAGGGGGGTAGCTTGGGAGCATTTCCTAGTGGGACCCTGGGGCACTGGCCCAAGCCCCTGGCCTCGTTCGGGCCCCCATCTTCTCTCCGCGGAGCCGGCACCACCAGGACACACAAGGAGCCCTGGTTTCCCAAAGCGAGGAACCATTTGTGTATTGGTTCTAGAACTGCTTCAGTAAAATTTTCTTCCTACATGGCAGGCATTAAACAAAAAGAATATAAAACTTTTAATTATTTCTGCATAAAGCATTTTTCTTTTGCTTTCTTTTTTCTTTTTTGGTTAAAAAAATCATTTGTGGTAAAATTCATTGAGAAATCTTTTGAACTCGGATGAATGGAGCTGTGAAATTTTAGTGGAAAGTGTTTTTTTTTAAAAAAAAAAAAAAACCTCAAATAAATGAGGAGAGCTATCGCATTCTTCAATAGGAAGAATTAAGAATTATAAAGCTTCCAGTTCCCCTCCATTTAACCTAGAAATGTAACTACATTGCAAAAAAAAAAAAAAAAAAAAAAAAAAATTTTTTTATTTAACTCCTGAACTTGAAAAACTGATTCCCAAGTTTTCAGGGGACGGGGGAATAAAACCCCACGATGGTAAGAAGCGTCTGAAGCGGAAAGAGCGGGTTTGCCTCCCCCTGAACGTACAGGCCTGACACCAAACACAAAGAGAAAAAACAAACACGCGGTGACTGAAGGTGGTGGGTGTGTCAGAGAGGGACCGTGGGGACAGCCACACACGGGTTACGCTCTGCAGCAGGGGCGACCCGGCCACCGTCCCAGACGCACATGGAACGGCACCTCCTGCCTTCCCTCCCTCCTGTCCTCCTCAAGCAACACCAGAACAGAGGAAGGACTTGTGGGCCATGATCTCTGGCCACGGAAGGCCAAGGGTCTGGCAGCCACGCTGCTATCATTTCCAAGAGAGATTACATCACATCCCACCCTGTGTGTGGACAGAAAGCCTGTGAACTGTCCAGTCCCCAAACCGAAACTAGGCTCAGCAGCACCAAAACAGCATCTGCCCCGTAGGAGAAAACAGCTCCCAGCAAAAGGCGGCAAAGTTCAATAGAATGAGGTAAAATCCGTCCCTAGTTAGCTCTTGAGAACGAAGAAACCACAGACAAAGGTCCCTACGGAGAAGGCAGTGCAGTGTGGGGCCAGAATAGGGGCCTCTGGAGGCCCGGGACAAGCTGCACCCCAGGACTACAGAGGAAGCTCATGCAGGACTGCCAGCTGCTGGTAGTGCCCAGGCCCTCGGCGTCGCACCGCCACTAGCGCTGGCATTCCCACCCTGACTGTACCAGGGGTTCCACCTGCCCTGAGCCCTGTAGCACAGTGCACCCAGATTCCCGCATGGCTGCAAAGGGCTCCTCAGAGCCCACCACCACCTGGGACCCCAGCCGGTCAGGGTCGTCTCCTGCCTCCAGGACATTGTGCCCCCTCTCACACCAGCAGCCGCAGCGGCCGCTCCCTGAGTGCAATGCTAGGACTTGCACTGCTAGCACCACGGGTGCCCAGGGACCACTGTAACCTGAGTCTTTAACTCTTCCGAGAACACGCATGGGAGGAGACCAGCTGAGCCAAATGGAATTTCTAGTTTTAATTTTTTGAGAATTCTCCATGCTGACTTGTTTAGTGGCTACACTAGTTTACAATGCAAAAGGGTCATTTTAGTGTAAAATAAGAATATGCTATCTACAGACAAACAACCACAAACTGTAATGTAAATGATTTGCTATATCAAGTAAGTTCTACGCAATAGAGCAGAATAACTTATACACACACACATACATACATACATACATACATTTATATATGTGCATGTGTGCACAGCTCACATATATAGAGGAGGGAGGGAGGGAGGGACGCGGGAGGTCTCCAGTGGCCGCCCACTTAGCCCTGCCTGCCTTCCAGATGCAGAAACCATAGCTAGAGGCCATGGCAGTGACCAGGCCAAATGGTCCCCACAGAACAGAACCCTGGGCATGCTGGCAGTGTAGGCACCCAGCAAGCACCACGAGCATAGCAAGGCAGGGACATGTGGCCACGGGGACTGTGTTCAGGGGACTCTGTCCAGCAGATCTCTCCTCCAGGCAGGCGCCGAGGGGCAATGGAGAGAAACCAGCTCTGTGCCAGACTCCATAGAGTGGCGAGAGTGTAGACACACGTGCACACGCGCATGCCCCTGCAGACACCACCCGCGGTGCCCGCCGGATGCTCCCTAAACTCATTCTGAAGACTTCCAGAACACACTGCACCCTCACCCTCTCGGGCCCACAACCTTTCAGCCGGGTGTCTTCACCGTGGGGACAGCTACTCCTTAGCTCCCTGAGCCAGAGCACTTGGCCCTCACGCCCTAGGCCTGCACATCCCTGCTAGGGGAAAATACCATCCGCCAGGAGCCACCAGTGTGCTGGGCCCTGGACGTCCTCAAGTCCTGACACAGCGGCTCTCGCTTTCTGGAACATGCGCGGGGCATCACAACAGGGAGAGCTACAGAAGCACCCTCAAATACAACCTTAATTCTGGGAAGGCAAAGGTGATGTGCTGGCCAGGTTTTCCAGGACGAGGCCCTCAGGGCTAAGCAAGAAGCCCAGGATCCCTGGCTGCCTGGGCAGGCTGCCCACATCTTGCCTTCCTCTCCTGAAGCTCATTCTGTCCCCGTAACACAGACTGTCCTTGGGCAAGCACTCGGAAGGAGTCTCTCTCACACAGAACAGGGAGGTGACCTCTCGATAGAGCTGGCTGACGGGGCTGGGGTTTGCACTCGAGGCCCTTGAGGTGAAAGGAAAGACACTGGGCCCCCTCTCAGCAATCACAGGGACCAGGTCCTGCCCGCACACTGGCGCTGTGGCTGCCCTGCTACCGTCCTGACTCTGTACAGACCTCTACTCCCCAAGCACCCGACATCCTGGCCTCAGCTCAGCCGTGCGGGTGACCTCAGTGCGGCAGCGGGTCTGGCTGGGGAGGTCCGCCGACCCACGGCCTACTGTCCCTGCCCAAGGGAAGCAGCGCCTGGTATAGCTGTATCATTTTACAGGCCGAAGGGATCTGCTCAGCAGCCAGGCTTCCAAAACGAAACCAGAAACCAGGTCTAATCATCTGAGCCTGATAAAGATTCCCCAAGTGCCTTGAGAAGCGGAGCCGGGCAGGATGGGGAACCAGTTTCCTTTCTCCCCAGACACACGGGTGTGTGAGCGACTGCAAGGGCCGCTGGCTGCACCCATGGCCTGGGGGGGAGGGGCCTATCTCACGAGGGCATCGTCTGGGTAAGATGATATCAGATGTAGCAAGCAAGAAAAGCAAAGTTCACGGAACCAACATACATCAGCTCTTGGCGAAGTGCGTGCACCCTGTTCTGCATTCGAGACGCCCGGTGCCAAATCGTCACAGGCTCTCTTGCCAGGAACCCGGGGAGGTCAGGCGAGGACCGGGAAGAGCGCAAAGATTCCTCTTTAAAAGAGCACAGCGCTGAAAGCTATTTTGAGTTTTTGCAAAACAACAGGCTGTCTGGGTCTCTCTCCCTCTCTCTCTCTCTCTCTCTCCTTCAATTTTCCCTTTTCGTTTCAAAGTGAGTGTTAGAGCTGTGCTCCCAGCGCCAGCCTCCCGCTCCCAGGGGCTGGGCCAGGCCTGCACAGGGCTGAGCGGCTGTCTTGGCACAGTGCTGGGCTCTGGGGCACCAGGGGCTTCACAGGCCCAGCCTGGGCACTGCAGAGAAGGCAACTAAGAAAGCCCTAATGTCGAAGGTCTAGGGTCACCGGAGAGGACAGAGCACCCAGCCCAGGCTCAGAGCGCCCCTGCCCATTTCCCCTCACTGTGCTGCTGCACTGACTCGGAAGCCCTCCTGAAACATTCCCGCTCCTTCCTGGCTCTGTGCTCTTCGTGGTGCCTTCCCCAGCCCCGGAGCCCACGGCACCTCTGCCTGAGGCCTGCTGGCCTCTTCTCTCCTGGCAGATTTCTTCCTGCTGTGTGGGCTTGCTGCAGAGCCCAGGCCTCCAGCGCTCTGGTGCAGCCCCCCCGCCCCCCGCTCCAGCCTCCGAGACAGAGGTGTCAGGAGGACGCAGCTGGGCACCATCAGGCACTGCTCTGGGTTTCACCCTGGGTTCTGAACTGAGTGGCTCCTGAACACACAACCTGAATGCGGTGGCCAAGGGCCACAAAGGCACTGCCACAAAACCCGCAGACCTCACTGCATCCATCTGTGTCCCCCTGCCCCTGCAGACGAGGACAGCACCAGCTGGCTGACATTTTCCCAGGCGCAGAGGGCTGGACGGCCGCACAGGCAGGGAGGCTGGGGAAGCACGCCCGCCTCTCCAACGGGGGAGCCAGGCCAGGAAGGGGGGCTGGCAGGACCCCGGCCCACAATGGTCCCTTTCTCCCCTCGTTTATTGAGACAGTTGAGTTTGGAATATTTAAACAGTTGTATATTCACAGATTGCAAGACGGAGCCGATTACCTAGGGACGAGGTTCGCCAGCGATCAATGCATAATCAGATAACTGCCACTCGCAAGGCTTTGCAGGAAGATCAGCCCTCGCACTCTAATTCCTCGTGCTAATTAAGCAGCCTGTTAATTGCTCCCGGGCCTCTAATGCCCTCGTCATGATGCTGTAACAGCCCCCTGACAGCAATGGGCCCAGAGCTCCTGGTCCACAAAGGAGCCGAGTCCTTAATGAATCCATGCGGTGCGGGAACTGAGGTCCCATTGGCCTTGCGCCTTTCCCGCACCACGCTCTGCTCCAAGGGGCCCAGTGTGGTGGGGTCAGTGTCCTTGAGGGGACTGGGAACCTTGCAAATGTCCCACTCTGTGAGACCCACAGCCCAGCGTAGAGGGTGTGGAACCTTCTCCCTTCCCTTAAAGCCAAGGCAGGTGTGTGTGGGGGGGGGGCGTGTGACTTGTAAACTCATGGCTGCTCTGAGCCTCACTGGGGGGCACCACCATGCCCACACCGCATCTGCACTTACAGAGCATGTGTCTGAGTCTGTAGCTCTCTGCCCTGGGGAGCTCTGGACAGCAGCTGAGGGATCTGGAGCAGGTTCCTGGGCCTCTTGGCCTCAGTTTTCCCCTATGTGATGTGCTGGTCACATGGCTGCTCCTGGAGGGGGTAGAGGAGACACCAGGTCAGGTCCCTAGGGGAAGTCCCACCGGGGCCTCAGAGGTGCCTGTCCTGGGGCTGTCTTCTCTCCAGCCAGCTCGGGACTACAGGCCCCAGACCGTGGGCTGACCGTGCTTGGCAAACAGAAATGTCAGCATGGTGGGGCGGGGGGATTCAGGTAGGTGCCGGCCCAGTGGACTTCTCCAGAGACCTGGAGCCAAGGCTGGGGGTCTGCACACCAGGGAATGGCCTCCATGACCAGGGCCAAATCAGCCCTGCCTGCCCCAGGTCCACCAGGGGCCCAGCCTCTCCCCAGGGTCTGTCCAGCTGGGCAGAGGTCGGGGCTGTGACTCAAGGACAGGACACCTGCAGGCCTTGGGTGGACACAAGTCCTATGGAAGCCTCCTATCAGCCTCAAGGTCATGATGCTCATTCCCTTACCAAACTGCCCATCTCAGGGTGGGCAAGGGTGCAGCCCAGATCTGCTGGACTCTGGCCTCATCCATCTCCCCCTCTGGGGCCTGGCAAGGCCGCTGATGCCACCTAAATGACCCTGCCTGGAAAGCAGAGCAGCTCTGCCTAGTCCATGCTGGTTACTGGACAGTGGGTCACTCGTCCAGGTCACAAAGGCTGAGGACCAGGCCAAAGGCAAGAAACAGAAGCACACAGACCTCCAGGGACCACCAGGCCCAGAGCCGCATCCATCCTGGAGCCACTCATGCTGGGACCTCCACGTAAGGGAGTTCCTATGGTCACTTGCCCGCCCTGGGCACTGGAGCCAGCCTGTGAGAGAGGCAGCAAGGCGTAACCAGCTGCCTGAGGGGCACAGGGGCCAGGCGCCTGGGGCACCAGGGTAAGAGGCCCATAGCCCCTGCTCATTTGGTCTCGACAAAGATGTGGACCATTGGACTATCCCCACGAAGAGTGGCCCACGGCTATGCCACAGAGCTGGGACTCAGCACCCCAGGAGCAAGCTCTAGGCCAGGCCCTGGACCAGCTAGCACCCTAATCCAGAGCATCCCTGGGTGAGGACAGGGGCTGGGCTGCCCTTGCCCCGGCCCGGCCACACCTGCCTCACCTGAGAAAGGCTGGGCAGCAACAGTCTGTGACCTAGGACGGCCCCAGGAAGACCCCCAGCCAACTGTGCTTGAGGACAGCACTTCCCCAAGGGCCTCCATCCTGTGGGGCACAAGCCCAGAAACACAGGGCCCCAGCCCTCTGAGGAAGATGGGCCCTAGGGCCATGGGGCCACCCCTTGGGGGCACGTTGCAGGCCAAGCGACATAAGCACCCTCGGGTCCTGCTCCTCCCGAGAAGGCCGTGGAGTGTCGGTGCTCCAGGACCAGCCTTCGGGAGGGCGGCACCACACTCAGGTGATGAGGAAAGGTGGCTCCAAAGGAAGCAAAGCCCCTGTCAGTGCGGCAGGGACGCACAGGAAGTGGCATGGCAGCTCAGGCTCTCAGCCTGGGTAGCAAAAAGCCATGCACCCCTAGGTAACCAGGGGCTGCCTCTCCTGTAGGATGTGACCAATGGAAGGGGTCCGCATTACTCACACCCCACAGTCCAGAGCCAAGACCCCAATGCTCCCAAAGCCGTGGCTCCCTGCAGGGTCTTCCTGCCTGCTGCCCTCCTTTCGCATGCGCCCCCTGGCCCTGCTGCCCAGTGCTGGTTTGAATTTCCAAGTCCAGGGCTGGTTTTCATTCCCAGCAACCGCTTTCCCAGGGCCCTACAGGAAGATTCAACCTGTTCAAAGTAGAAATAAAATAAAATAAAATACAACAGCATCTCCCCATGCTTTATTAAATTAAAAATTCTGGCCAGTAAGGGAAACCCTAAATTTGATTTCCTCCCCAGGCCGCGCCCCGTGTGGGGGCGGCTCACACAGGCACCACCCTGGTGTCTATGGAGTTGGACGCGCATTTTTCCTGCTCACGTACTGATCCTTGCTTTCCCTGCAGGCGCTTGAGTTTTGTTTATCCTGCACAAGCCCTAGACTCCTTCACGCGGGACTGCTCAGCACTACCAGGGGGCCTCGGGGCCGGGCGGTCACCTTCTAGTGGTCCACGGACCTCGCACAGGAAAGCTTTCAAAAAAGGCCAGACTGGTGCTAACCTCAAAGGCACCCGCTGAGTGGGAGGTGGACTGAGCCATGCGTTTCCATGATGGACGCTGCTCAGCCGTTCGGGGGTTACATGTGGCGTCCCCCAGATACACAAAGGGAGCTGTCTCGCAGAGGTAGCTTGAGCCAGGCGGCATCACTAGAAGGTGCGTTAGGATCCGTGCAGGCGCTCTATGAAGAGACGGTTGGGGGGGTGGAGGTGAGCAGCCGGGTACACGGAGGCTCCTGGCAGGCAGCCCCCACGGGGCCACGCTCAGGGCTGTGTGCGGATGGCTGGTGGTGGGGTGCGGCCTCACCAGCCTGACCTCCCCAGGCACTGTGCAGGAAAAGGGCTCGAGGTGCAGCGCAGCTCCCCTAATCAGATCCATACTCTGCCGGGTGCGCATTTAATATAAAAGATCTGGCGATACCCACCAGCCGAGCCCGGCGCTCTGGCCCCACTGAAGGGCCTTTGTGCGAGGAGATTAGAGGGCGATTTGCTTTCGCTTTTCATGATGTTTCACTCACTGCATCGCCAAGGTTATTCACGTGGCTGCAGCTCCTCCTCCCGCCACGTCCCACGCAGGCCACATGTCCCAGGGGTCTCAGACCCTCGGGCCAGGGTGCTGGCTGGAAAGGGGCCCGCCTGGATACCCCACAGAGCCGAGCAAGGCAGCCCGGCCAGCCCAGCGCCACCTCTCTCCGGGGCTGCAAGGCCCTGTAGCGGCTCTCTGCCGGCTCCTTCGCGGGCACCGTCCACATCTGGTTCCGTGCTTTCAGAAGCCCCCTTCATTTTTCACTGCCGCCCTTTGTCCCACATTTCCCCGTCCTCAGCAAGACAAGGGGCCTTGTGAACGGCAGCACGGCTCGTGGGGGTCCCTAGATGCAAGACTGCACCAGTGGGATCCAGGAGACCCACGTGCACCGTTCTCATCCAGCAGCGCCAGAATCAGGCCGGTCTTCCTGCAGTGTGCTGCTTCAGGTTTGTGACGTCCAAGCTGCCTTTAAATAAACAGTGTCACCTTCTTGCCTCTCCCAGGGCCATTTTCCCAGGCAGACGCTGGGCCTTGCTAGAGAGTGGGCTCAAGGGTCTCCCCAGGCAGGGGCACGTGCAGCTGCAGTGTGTCGGCTGGGTGGCCCCACACGGCGGGGCCCACACGGCCCGCAGCACGGACTCCTCTGAGGCCACCGCCTGGGCTACCGGCCTGCCTGCCTCCCGGCCCTGCCGCAAGAGCTGGGCACTAATTGCAGCACGTTCTGCACAACACAGAGAACAGAGAAGAAAACACCCACTTATGTTGTCCCAACACAAGATTCTGACATGTTAACAAGTTTATTATATCCTGTTTCTAATCTAAACACAGAAGGAGTTCTCCGCAGAATCGGGAAGCCAGCCTGTGACGGTTCTCCTGGGCCACCGCACCCTCCTCCTGGCCACCCAGCGTGGCCAGGCTGGGTCACCCCCAGCTCACTGCTGAAGACCCCTCCCCACTGCCCACTCCACCTCAAAGGTGTTGGCAGGATAGGAGGGCAGCATTGAAGGCAGGGGCTCTGGTCTTGGGTTTGAGGGTGGGGGTGGGGGCTGGTCCTTGGGAGTCCCTAAAATTACATGACCTGGTATGCATCTGAAACCATCTTTGCAGCCTACCAGCCCCCCAGTTATGAGCCAGCACCAGCCACCTGCTGCTCCCACGCATCGCAGGGCTTGTCCCAGCCCCAGGCAGTGCGGCGCCTTGCGTGGAGGGTTTCCCGGGCTCCTGGGCTCCCTCCCCATCACTCTGTGCCCTGGATGGCGGTTAGAGGCCCAAGGGAGCAAGGCAGCAACAGCTGTGGCCTGGCTAAGTCCCACCAGCCGCCCACACCTCCCGGGCCTAGAGGCAGGCAGCTCTCAGACCTAGGGCGGAGGGACACACCATAGACACAGAAGGTCAGGGCAGAGACCCTGCAGATCCATCTATCCCCTCGGTGCTGCTTTGACTCCGAGCTTTGAAGTGATAAAGGGCCTGCAGCAGGACTGGCCTCTCATCTTCCCGTCCCCTTCCCCGCCGAAGCTCCAGGGCCACCTGTGGACCTGGGGCCTTATCTGGAGGATGGGCCGTCTCCACCTGCTCCCTGGCAGGGACAGGTACCCTGGCCTCTCCTTGTCCCTTTCCCATGGGAGGGAGCTGTCAGCTGCCCCTGTTCAGTGGTTCTCCTTCCCTCTACCTTCTCTGGGAGCAGTAGGAGTTCGGGGGATGCAGGCTTTTGAGGGGCCCCCCACCAGCATTCTCCGCTCCCCCGTGCCCCACAAATGGGGTATCAGCTGTGAGCAGGACAGATCCAACATGACAAGGTCAGGCCTTTCTCAGCTTCTGCTGCTGCTTCCTGGCACCTAAGTGCCGCTCACATCCAGAAAAAACTCACAGTGCAAACCCTGGCTCCCTAGCTCCACCCCCACACTCTCCTGCCCTACCCTGGGTGTCCCAGTGGCTCGAGGACAGACGCCCAGAGCCCTCTGCCTGCCACACAGCCCAGGGACCCTCAGGCCAAGGTGAGGGGGAGAACACTGCCCCCAACACTGCCCCAGGAGGAACAGCCCAGCTCCCCCGAGGAACACCCAGGGCTGAGTTTGGGGCCACAGAGGCTGTGCTGAGAACACTCGGCCCCTCCCTCTGCAGCCAGAGGACAAGAGCCCCCATCCTTTCAGGGAAATGACTTTCCACGCTGGGGTCTGTAGAGCAGTAATTAACCAGACCCCGGGGGAGCCAGCTACGGGTGGGTCACCCGCTTCGCTACACAAAGAGCCACCACCGCACGGGGGCCTAGCCACAGCACTCCACGCCCAGCCCCTCAAGGCAGGTGACACTTTCCTCTCCAGCGCCTGGTGCGGAGGCCCTGTGGCCAAGGGGCATTGCAGGGCAGCCTGGCAGGCAGCGGGGCTTCTACGCAGACCAGGGTCGATAGATGTCCAGCTGCAAACCTAGGCCAGAGAGCTTGCGCACAAAGGGCCTGGGCCACAAGACGGCCCAAGGAGCACGGGGAGCCACCGAAGGCCACGGAGGGTGATGGGAAAATGCTCTCCTCACAGGTCACCCCAGCAGCAGGACAGGCTCCCTTCCCGCCTGCCTAGACACCAGGGAACCCTCATCTGCCAGACCCTGCACACCTGCCCCCACGCCAGGCTCTCTTCCTGGAGAAGCCCCATAAGAAGTGGTGGGGGCTCTTTTGTCCTTGCTGTGAGGGTGATCTGAGCTGTCTGTCACACACTGCAAACCTGCTACATGCTCAATGTGCCCCACACCCCAGAGCCTGGGGACACAGGCCTGGCTCTATGCATCACGCAGGGGTCAGGCTACCCAGGCCCCATCCAGCTCCTGTGAGTGCTGAGCACCCAGCCTGCTCCCCACTGAACCTCCCCAAGCCTTGGGCAGGGCCAACGCTACCATACTGGAGAGCCCAACATCAGCCCCTGGGATAGCGTGGCCCAAGCAAGTGCCCAGGCATCCAGAGGGCCCTGCAGCCTGCCACACTCCCTCGGGACCACCCAGGGCTCGACTTTCCCTGAGGACAATGCTTGCCTTCTCCTCTGAGCCCTGAGCAGGCCTCGGGGTGCCGTGTGCATGAGCATGCGTGAGCACATGTGTCCTTACACACACCTTTCCAGCTATGACCTGAGCGGCATGAGGCTCTGTTCTAACCGGGGCCACTGGGGCACCTACCCTCTGGTGGCAGGAATGTGCTTAAGACTTGCTTCTCTGGGGACCAGGGAGATAGTTCAGTGGGCTAAGCACCTGCCTGGTGAGCACGAAGACCTGAGTGCTATCCTGGGTACCGCATGCCATGCCAGCCTCCTGCAGAGCTGGCTATCAGAACTGCGTGTGGTGGCGCACATGTGTGATCCCAGCAATGGGGAGGCTGAGACAGGAGGATCACTAGAGTCTGAGCGGTACGTAGCGAGACCTTGTATAAATAGATAGATAGATAGATAGATAGATAGACTTGCTTCTGTGGCCTGCCACTCAGACCCAGCCCCACTATCCAGCTATAAGTAACCCTGTCCCTGGACTAAGTTAGGCCCCTCAACTTTACAGGGAGCTCTTGACCCCCAAACCTGGCTCCTCACACGGGGACAGATGCTGTTTTCTGGTCAGCGCCTTGCAGGGGGAGCACAGAGGCAACACACATGGGGCAGAGGTGGCGGCCAGGGTGAGCTGCCAAGAGCACCGGAGGGTTCTGCTCAGTATACTCAGCACACTCCAGCTCTCCTCAGCTTCCCTAGGTCAGGGGCTTTGGGACAGAAGGAGGTTGTTTCCCCCAACGATCCGCCACCCCTGCCTACCAGCCAGCGCTGTGTAGACCCTTGAACCCCTGGTTTCAATTGGCCTCATTCCTGCACGGTCTAATCCGATTTCCTCCTCCTAAAGAGGGCTGCAGCCATGACCACCGGATTGCTGGGCTGACGCGCCTGGCCCCTGCTTGCCATATTTGTATTTAAAGTGCCCTTGAACCTGGGCCAGCCTGGGGCAGCTTTCAGAGCCTCGTGTGGAGACCAAAAACCAGGAAGGAATTATTCCAGAGGATGTTAGCTGGAAAAGCCGTAGCTAAAGTCCTTAGAGTGGAGGAGCATGAGGGAGGGGAGTCTACCCCACAGAGGACACCGTGCTCCCCCAGGACCTGCGCCCTACCTCCATGTGGACACTGCGGGGAGCTGCACCCATGTGCCAACCCCACCCCACTTCTAGGGGTAGGTGTCTGTTGGAGGTAAACTTCCTATACTCTTAGGGTACCTTTAGCTCTAGGACTGCTGGTCTACCCCCTGGGGGGGGCGGTCAAGTGCCATGGAGACAGCAGCTTGGGCCTGGGCTGCCCACAAGTGCAGCAGGCCCAAGCTGAGCCAGAGATGACGCTGGTCAGCAGGCCCAGGCGAGAGCTCAGCGGTGAGGCCTGCTGAGGCCCACAGCCAGAGGCCAAGTCACCAGCCAGGGGCAGATCAGGGGGACAGTACATCAGCAGGGGTGTGGTGAGAGGGGAACTCTGACCTCTGTCCCCACCCTGCCTGGGCCTGTCTTGTGGCCAGGGAGACCCTGCCTATGCCCCGGCCAGAGCTTGGGCACAAGGTGGAGGTGGATGGGCCTCATGGCGTCAGCTGTAGGCCCTGTGGGGCTGGAAAGATCGTCTACACCCCAAGGGAATGTGCCAGGACAGAGGTAAAGTCCCCAAGGGAGGTGGCAGGGAGAGGTTGCAAGTCCTCTCAGGCCACCCAGTACCGGGCTGGCAGCAGTGGCTTTCAGCTTAGTACACAGCAGTGCTCAGCCCACACCCAAGGACAGACGCCCTCGCAGGGACGCAGACGGAGGCAGCATCTACCCGAGAGATCTGCTTCCACACAGGGGACCCTTGCACTGCGATGGCCAGCCATTGTGTTGGTTCTGCTCCCCCACCTGCTTGGGCCTGTAGAATGACAAGCCACTATCAGCCAGGGTCCAGATGGTCTCCAGACCGCAGCCCTCGTGGCCGGGGGCACCTTGGCAAGACAGCCTTGACACTCACAACTCCCAGGAAGACTCGCCCAGCCTCTCACAGGTAAGGCCTGGCCACATGTCAGCCTGGACTTAGCAGCTGCCTCCATGCCCAGCCACCTGAGCACCAGGCCACACGGCAGCTCCAGATGCCCAGCACCAGACAAGACCGTGACACACGCCTGCTGATGCCAGGACCCTGCAGCTCACCCCCAGGAGGCAGGAGCTAGGGAAGAGGCAGGCAGACAGGCCAGGCAGGCAGGGACAGCCTGGGGCTTGGCTTGAGCGACCTCCGACAGGCACCTGCACCAAGTGGGACAAGCAGGGCTGGGCTTCGCAGCCTGGCACGGCCCCAGGTTGGCGCGCCTTTGCTCTGGTCGCCAGGGCCTCAGAGTCCTCGAACCCTGGCTCTGCACACTTTGCCGGCTTAGCTTGCGGGAGAGGCCACACCGCTGCAGCGGTGAGCGCAGGCCATCGCCACCCGCCCCTCCGTCCGCAGGCGCACGCCTCTCGGCCAGGGCGCCGCTGCCTGATGGAATATTGATCCTCACAGTGCAAAGTCCAGCGTGCCGTTAGTCCAGCCCGCTCCGGGGCCCGCACAATCCCATCATTTGTCATCTTCCCTGTCCTGCTGCGTTTGCTCAGGCGCTGGGCTGTTTGCTTTGCCTGCCACTTTCCAAGCCCTCGAGCCCCTGCCACGGCCTTCTCACAGCCTCCCCACCCCGGTTCCTGGGCTAGCCGGGGGCAGGGCCTGACCCTCACCATCCCAGACCAGTTCCCCCAACCCAGCCCACCAACTCCAGTTATCTGGGCAGCTGGAGGGGGGGCAACACCCAGAGCCTAGTCCCAAGCCAGGGCCAGCTGGGAGCCTAGGGGTGTGGCCTGGTGGGAAGGAAGCCACCTCCACTCCCGCCCAGTTCACATCCCAGACCCGCCTCTCTGCAAGAACCTCCTCTCTGCCCTCCCTCTGGGACACTGCAGGTCCCCTGCTCCAGGGGTGGTCTGGGACCTCAGGAGACCAGGCTCCTGGTTGGGGCCCATTGGACCCTCCCTTCCTGTAGGTGTGAGCGCGTGAGCACTTGTGGACACAGCACAGCATCCCCCAAACACGGCCTACGTGCAAATCTACACATTATCACTCAGCGGCAGTGTCCCCGACCCCTCTGTGTGCTACCAGGGGGATCAAACAGAGCCCAACACAACACTGGCAAGCAAAGGGGAGATGGCTCCAGTGCTGGCCCTGGGCACGCTGTTTTTTAAAAAGAAAAGAAAGAAACAGAAAATATTCTCCAGGAAAAACAGCACTCAAGGGGTGGGGACATCGGAGGTCTCCCCGCCTTAGCTCGGCCTGCAGACCCCTGAGGCTGTCATCACTATGGACATGCTGCCGGCCTCTGGTGGGAGAGGCAGGGCCACTGCTCCACTGCCCACAACACGCTGAGCAGCTCCCTGCTTGGAATCCCAGCCTTCAGCTATCTGTAACGGTGAAGACCAGGACCTTGCTGTGCAAGCAGCCCCTCCTCCAACAGCACCTGCCGCCCCTACCTGCCTGCCTCCCTGCCAGCTTCCGCTGCCTCCTCCCCAGGCACAGGCGCTTGCGTTGCAGGAGCAGCATGTCCACACCCACACGAGTCCCTTCCTTCCAAGCAGCACTGACCACAGCGGGCACACTGGACCTTAAAGATGTCCCAGCCCAGGCCATGTGTCCTGGAACCTTCGCAGGTGTGACCCAGTTGGTCCCTCACAGCCTGGCCCGCCACAAAGGTTCCACTCCTGACCGCACTCCACACAAGGGCAGCAGGGACCAGGACCCAGGAGAGTGCATGTGCAGCCCGCCTGTGCCTCAGGAAGCGGTTCCCATCAGGGGAGCCGTAGGGCTCAGGTGAAGTGGCCAGTGGAGGCGTGGCTCCCCCTATAGCTAACAGAAGCCCAGTCCAGAGGGCATAGGCTTGGCGGTAAGGAGCCCAGGAAGGCCTGGCTATGAGAGCCTGTCGTGGGGAGTGCAGCCAAAGGCTCCCAGAAGCAGGCCTCTCAGATGCACCCTCCAGGAGAAGAGTCCGCCCAGCTGCAGGCTGCCAAAGCTGCCAGTAGCGAAAACAAACCCAGGACTGGGCCTATAAAAAGAGGTGGCAGGTCTGCACCTCGGGAGCACGCCGCCTGTCTTTATGAGCGTGCTGCTGCCCGTGCCCATCTACCTACTGCACAGGAGGGCCGCGGGTGGTGCCACTGAACGGCAGGGATGCTGTCACTGCAGCAAAGCCACACTTGTGACCAGAGGCGAAGGGCAGAGGCCAGGAGGCTGTTCCCTGGGACGCAGGGAGTGAGCTCATCCGCATCCACCTGGGTTTTAACATTTCTTACACGCAGGGACTTGGAGACAAAGGGGGCTGACGCTGTTCCTCTGCCTGCTTCACCAAGGAAGAGAAGATAGCCGCCACCCCACCTGCCACCGAATCCCTTTACACGATGCTCCTTCCGCAGAGACATCTTTCCTTTCTCCTGCTAAAAACCACCCCCAAAATAAAGGGGGGCAAGGAACTTCTGCTGGCGAACGCAGATGGGGCAGGAGTAGATCTGAGTCTTTTCTACTTACTTCCCACCTAGATAAGATCTTAATCGCAGTCCCAAATTATCTGCGCTGACATTTATCAACGCCCGTCACCCGTGCCGCCTGCGCCGGGCCATCAGCCTTCCTTCCTGCCCTCCCTCTCAATGGAAGTTAATTTCGAGGACGTGATTTATCTGGCCGGGGAGCAGCTCTGAGGCGGCCCACCTTTTCAAAGGGCGGGCTGGGAGTGAATTATAGCGGCGCTGTCCAGTGATTGGGTTCCATGGGGAAGGAGAATAGGCGGCCCTGTGTCGCCTGATGGGATGCTGGGCCTTTTCAGCGCGCGGAGAGAAAAGATTAGGCCTCTGACGGCGGGGCTGACAGGCGAGCTCGGGCACAGACAAAAGCCTGCACCTGAAAGCAGCCGAGCCCCTGCCCGAGGGTGCTGCGTGCCCTGATCCCGATGGTGCCCGCCGCCCCGCCCCCGCCCCTCCCCTCCCTTCCCCTCCCCTCCTCCTCCTCCTCCTCTTCTCTTCCTCTTGCCCACAGAATCCCCACAAGAATCCCACCTCCGCGTGGGCTCCTGCCCTGTGAGATCTCTGGCTGAGGAGGAAGATGCTTGCCCCACGCCCCCTCCAGCTTGGGAACACGGAGCCTCGTGCGGAAGACAAACATTCTCCTGCTTCCACCCTTCCCGGAGGATGTGGAAGGGCAGAACACGGGGTCCAGGGGCCACCAAGGCTCCAGGGCTGGCGTGGAGATGGGGCGTGGAGCGGGCCGCCGGGCCGTGGGCCCAGACCCACAAATCAGCTGCCCGGCGCCGCAGCCTCCCAGGCCCTCAGTTCACGCGCACATGCCCTGTCCTGCGCGATCCTCCTACCACCTCACCCGGACCTGCTCGGTCGTTGGTGTCCTACGCTCCTCCCCAAGCCTCGACCGAGCCCATGACCAGCCCACATGCCAACTGCAGGCCACATTCCAGACCCCTGTGCCCATCTCTGGTGCCCTGTGTCTGTGCTCTGCCTATCTGAGGCCACGAGAATCCCACACTCAGACCCATAGCCCATGAAAGCACAGCACCCCAAGCTGACCTCCACACTCCACAGAAACAAACCAGCCCCCAGAGAGGTACTGCGTGGATTCTGGAGAAAAGACACACACCTGACCAATCTTTCCTCGCTCTAATATTCTCATGTCAGTGTTGGGGGCACAGCTATGGCAGGCAGAACCCAGGAGGCAGAGGTGGCCAGGGGTGCACAGACCTCCCTCCAACGACAGGAGCGTGTCCCAGAGCCCCTCTCCTGGCCCCTCTACCCATTCCCCAGTGACCAGGCCCCACTGCAGCCTGGCTTGGGCTTCCCCAGGTCATCTGAGGACCTGAGGACAGGGCAACTGTGCTCGCAGCCCTGCGTCAGGGGCCCTGGAACCTCCTGAGGACAGTTTGCCTCACTTGTTGCCCAAGTGTCCTTGTCACTGTAGATACCAGGCACAGGGGGCCCTGTGGCCCTGTCCTGATCACCAGAGGGGTGGGTGCTCTGAAGCCGCGGGCCTGTGACCTCTGCAGCCCACAGCCCTGGGTGCGGCAAGGCCCTGCTATGCGGTGAGGGTGGAGAGCAGTAAGTAAAATGCTGCAGAGGAGGCTCCTCGAAGCAGCGTCGCTATGCAAATTATGACCGCATCCAGCCAAGGGGACAGAGGCAGAAGAGTGGGCCCACCCACCCGGGCTCCAGTGGGTCAACCCACGCTACAGGCCAGAATTCCGGAATTGTCCCCCTCTGTTCCCGACACCGTCCTCACTCCCCTCTGACCACCATTTCTTGTCCAAATGTGAAGCCATTCCCTGACGGCTGCTCGATTAATTCTTGGCCGCAGCCGCTGGTCTGATGGCTTGTGAGGCTTCCGCAGGGCCCCTGGGAGCACTAAGTATTAGACAATTATTAAAAGACAGTTGACTTCTGGGAGCTCTGCGGAAAGGAATCATTTAGCATTTGTTTAGGGAAGTCACGGCCACAACCAGGGGCAGTGTGCATGCCCTGGTTTCCCAAGAGGGTGCCGCCTCGAGCTGGCAGTAAAATAATAGTGATAATAGAAACAAATATAGTTAGCATCTGCAGTAGTCATCCAGTCACACAAAGTGAAAAGGGCGACATGCCCCAAGGCAGGAAACCCTGTACCCCCAGAGACACAGTTGCGCCCCAACACCCGAGGGTTTCCTATAGCACACACCTACAAAGAACAATCAAAACTGGAGAAAGCTTAAAATCACGCTAAGAAGGGCCGGCCAAATAGCTCAGCAGATTAAAGAGCCTGCAAGCAGGCACAGCGGCCAGGGGTTTGATCCCCAGGCCTGCCGTGCTGGGCCCACCCCTCAGGAACACCGAGATGGCAATTGAGACTGGGTGTGGTGGCACGCACCTGTAAACCCCAGCTCTTGGGAGGCTGTAAACAGGCAGATCACTACAAGTGCAGTCTTGTAATGAGACCCCAAACACACTATAGACCCTTCCCTAAAAATAAATAAATTAAAATAAAATAACTCACACTAAGAGACATCTTGCCAAGAATGATGCTATAAGTGTATTTTAAGAAAGGAAAATTGCCTCAAGGGGCATGAGGGCAGGGAGGCAACAGGCCTTTACTATAATTTTTTCTTTTACTTAAACATTCACTGTATTTGCTAATAACATCTTGATTAAATGCCTGTGGTGCCAAGCTGTGGTCACACACACCTGTAGTCCCAGCACTTGGGAGGCTGAGGCAGGAGGATGGGTGCAAGTTCGAGACCAGTCTGGGCTAAAAAAAGCGAGCTCAGTGCCATATGCTACATGGCGAGATCCTATCTCAAAAAGACAAAACAAAACAAAAAATGCTTGCTGTATTTTCTATCAAATAAAAACGTAAGTGCCATCCCGTCCGCCTTATTCACCAGATCTGGATCTTGGACCATGCTCCTCCGGCTCTCCTAAGTCAAAATGACCATGAAGAGGAAACATTCTAAAGGAGGCCACCGTGGCAGCACAGCTGAAGACACTTGAGGGTTCAGAGCAGCCTCAGTGGTGGTGCAAATGATGTCACCAGTGTGTCCAAAGCCAGGGGGACATTCTGAGCAGGATTTGTGTGGATGTCTTTTACTATAATAAATGTAAAATATTTAAACATTGGAATTAAGGCTTAAAAATTTTCAACATTTTTGTAGGCAGACCCATTTTGGAATACCAAGAGCTTTCTCCCTCAGGCTGAGATCTGAGCAGAGAGAACTTCTGGCACCTTGCTGCAGACCTCAGGGCAACCAGGGCCTCTCAGCCTTGGCCCTAGGGGCTACCTGGAGGAGCCCTGGCTTCTAGACCCGCGAGCACAAGTGAGGCCATGTGTGTGGCTTGGGGTACGAGCCTCAGGCGCATGGTCTGGCAAACTCTCTGAATCCTGGTCAGTCTCCTCCCCTTGCCCTCCTGGGGTAAACGTCAGTACTGGGCATGGTGCAGACGGCCGTGGGCACACCTGATTCTGGCATGTGATGTTGTTCTGATGCTTTAGCCAGGCCTGGACCAGGTATCAGTGGGAAGACAGGGAATCGAGAGGCGGACACACACAGGTATGCAGCTCTGACCATGCCCAAGGTGACATGGCAGGTGACTTGGTGACATTCAGAGAGAAAAGACAAACATCTCTTCCTGGTCCATCAGACTGGGATGGTGGCTACAGGGTTCAAGAGAAAGTTAGATCCCTACCTCACCCCAGCTCACAAATTCACAAATAGATCCCTCCCTCACACCAAATGCACAAAGTGAGACCCAGAGTTTACACCAGGTGCACAACTTCACTGTAGAAGGGTTAGCAGACTTACGAAGAACAAACATTCAGAACTTCAGTAAGGAACTAGACACACACCCCTCACTCCAGCATTTGGCAGAAGGAACCCCACACGCTCAAGCCCAGCCTGGGCAATCTAGTGACATCTCGGCACAAAAATAGAAAATAAAAAGAGCTGGGATCTGAGGATGTAGCTTGGTTTAAAAACCTTGGTTTCAATCCTCGGTATCAACAAAGAAGAGCTAGGGGTGAGAGGGGGGACAAAAGAGAAAAGAAAAAAGAGAGAAAAGGGAAGGAATTAGAGGAGAGAGAATTTCTTCTGGGGACAGGGAAGGACTCTTTTTATGACGCAGAAGCACTTACTGAAGCGGTTACTGCGTGACCAAAAATAAGACCGATAGTACCATGCACACTCTCTCTTCCCATGAGATTTCAAACTCAGTGAGCTGGGAGAGAGTCTCTCAGGTTGTAGAATCAGGAGAGCAAAGCCCCCAGCACACATGTCTATGTGCACCAAGCAATGTCCCAGAGCAAGGTTCCCTGCCACCTGGGGCTGCTGCTGCCTGAAACTCCAGTCCCCTTGCGAGGCAGGAGCCACACTGTCCTCACCCAGCTCCAGGCTGGACATGCAGTGGCCACCCGAGGGGGAGCCTGGCAGACAGCAGGCCGAGCAAGGCCAAGGCCTGGGCTGAGGAGTCAAGACCTGGGCCCTGGGGCAGTCGGCTGGGGGAGGTGGCCGGGCTTGGCAGGAGAGTTCTCAGGGATCGTGTGTCTCCCTGACAAGGGGAGGTGGTTCCAAGGTGTTAGCCCAGCAGGGAGGACAATAGAGGATGAAAATTCACCCTGGGACGCCTTCCATAATTACAGTGATCCTTACAGGACTCACCACAAACACAGCCACCGGGAAACAGGGCTGAGACCAGGGAAGTTAACCAGCAGGTGTGGTAGAAGAGGCTGCTGTGAGGGAGATCTGCGGGCTCCCTGTCGAGCATTAAATGATATATACTTAAGGGATTGCTCTATTTACATTAGAATTAGCTGTGCAGACTGACACCAAGGAACTGCTGGCTTCCAGATCCTGAGCCTGGTAATCCTTCCCTAAGCCTCACTCGCTAAGCCACCTGGGTGCAGAATCACGAGCCCAGGTTCCTCGGGGCTCAGCCCTCCCAGCGGAGGAACCACAGACCCAGCGGCCTGGACGCAGGCGAAGCTGTCTGCACCCCACCTGGTCGGCGCCCAGCACCAGCAGGGAGGCGGGAAGGGCTGGAGCTGGACAGAAGCTGCACGGCTCCTGGGCACGCAGAACCAACCTGTGGCCCATGGCCTGGGAAATGGCAGCTCTACACCGCGCAGGTGGTCCAAGCCCGAGCCGCAGGATGCACCAGCGTTCACACAACTGTGACCCCACTCTGACACCATGTGAGCGTGGCTCTTGAGTCCTAGGAACAAGCTATCACAGGACCACCCCCCTGCCCACCCACACAGGGTCCACCTAGGCCAGCCGCTGTCACCTGTGGTGCCCATCTGGGCTAGTCCAGCGCTGCCCCCACCGAGTCCACAGGCTTCTCCTGGCGCAATGACATTAGCCCCGCCATTTGGGGAGTAACCCTTCTCTCTCCCTACGCAGCTCCTTCAGACCTCTGGCCTGGGCTTTCCGCCCTCACTGCCCTCGCCCTTGGGCCCCACTCTCGGGCTGGCTGGCCACAGGCCCTACCTGCTTCTCTCGGGCACTTCCTGCTTTCTCCTCTGCAGGATCTTCAGCAGCCAGGCTGGGCTCACGTCTTCCCTGGCTGGAAATGCCTCTGTGGCACCCCAACCCATCTCTTGTCTTCCCCATGGACAGTCTCCCTGCTTGTAATGGCCCATGTCATCCCACAGGTCCACTCTGGCTGTCCCCCAACTCAACAAAGGGCCCCAGCTGTTCTCTGTCAAATACCACGTGGCACGTGCACAGCTGAGCCTGGTTACTGTCCCTGGGGGCGGCTGTCTGTTGGGGTTGTGCTCCAGGCCCTAGCTGTGCTGTACAAGGGTCAGGGCTGGTGCCCCTTGGTGGGCGTGAGTCAGGCACAAGGGGTCTGTTCAGCCCCTTCCTGGTCCTGAGTCCCGCACCCAGGCATGCATCGGGTCCTATCCCACTCCTGCCCTGCTGGCAAGAAGCACAGGTGGACCCTGAGGTGCACAGAGGGCATGTCACTCTACATCCTCCAGAAGGCCTGCTCCCCGGGCACTGGCTCATCCATCCCATCCGGGGAAGAAGAGGCTGTCAACAGAAGTGGCCTCCTCTGGCCCCCTTCTCAGGGAGGGACTAGAGCCAGGCTCCAGAGCAGCTAATTAGCATGCTGTTTGTGGGCCAAGTTAGGAATGTAATTACTGCAGGAGGCAGAGCCTGCCCAAGGAATGCATTTTGAAGGTTACCATAGGAATCCACTGGCCTATTCATCCCCGCAATACTAATCACAGTCATAAGGAAGGGATTGGGGACAGGCTGTAGGGTTAGCATCTGATGAGCTGCCCGCCAACAAAGCCCTCTGCACTTGTTCCTTAACCCTTTGGGGCCCAGAGCGGTGACCACAGGAAGCGCCCAGGGCCTCTGGTCACGGCCAAGTTCCTCACCGAAAGGGGAGGTCCCTGACCTGTGACCATGGGCCCTACAGAAGGAAGAGGAGGCGCTGGGCTCTGTGGACCAGGCCGGTGGTGACAGCCAGGCTGACACACAGAGATGAGGCTTGTGGGGACTCGGGCCATCCCGGTGACCCAGGGAAGCAACAGACCTCCTGTTCAGGGAGTCTGGCCAGTAGGACAGCATCTGCTCCAGGTCCAACTCCCTGGAGGCCAGAGGGAGGGGAACAGAAGTCCCGCTCCTTGGGGAAACGTGGGGCCCACTGAGCGCTGGGCGGTGGCTAGACAGAGCTGGCTTCCTGGGGGTCTAGTCTCTCCACCCCTCCTGGCACCCTGAACTCCCCTGACACCTTCTGTCCTGTCCCTCCCACCTGCAAGGAACCTGTCCGCTCCCTGTGCAGGGCATTGGTTGCGGAACTATACGTTTGGAAACATTTGTTGAGCACCTACTACGCACCACATGCTGTTGGGGGCTGGATGAACAGGAAGACCTGCGCTGCCCTCAGGGCTCTTGCTCTTTGGGTGAGGACCGCCACAACCCTACCCTGCCACAGGAGGGGGCTGGGGTGTGCCAGGTTGTGAGAACAGAAGTCTGTCTGGAAGAGGAGGAGGCTCCAGCCCAGAAAAAGAGCAGGCAGAGACAAGGGAGTCTGGGTAGCGGCCCCAGCAGAACCATCCCCAGGAGGCCTGCAGCCCAGCCCTCTTCTCCTGGCCACACTTGTGGCTCTCAGCCGGGCTGGACCAAGGCTTCCTGGGGGCTGCATAGGGACCCCAGGGCTGTCTCAGCAGCTGCTGCCACAGGGCACCCCCGCAGTCAAGGCACCCCTCAGTTCCGCACACACACCGTGGCGTACAGAGAGGGTCGTTCCTTGCAGCCCTTTCCACCACCTTCCGGTGAGGACAGCAGCTGCCGCCGCCTCCACACCACCGTCCTCCCTTCTGGGGGCCCCTCCTGGTCCCACAATGGCCTCGTTAGCTGGAGAGGGAGCCCAGTGCGCTCAGGCCCCGAGCATGCCCACTGCAGCCCTCAGGGGACTGGCTCCTGGGAATCTGCCATTCAGCGGTGCCCTCAGCACTGCCTTATCAACACGCCTTTCCGCAGGCCTAGGAGCACAGGCTCCGGGAGGGAGGCAATTTGTTTGTGAATTTTGCCCTTTGTTATGGAAAGCTGTTGGGTTTTAAAAAATTGTAAAGGTTTGAACCGTTAACTCCCGGGGTAGGTCCGCCCAGCGGATGGGGAAGTTTGTGGATGTGTTTATTTCTTTTTTTAAAAAAAATACAGAATTGATGTTAAGTAGCCGTATGCAAATTTCCTGGGGCCCGTTGATTTTATTCTCTTGAAATCTTATTGAAAAGGATCAACCCCACAAAAATGGGAAAAATTGTGCACTCCAGAGCGGCCCTGATTTCCATGGCTATTTCCCAGGCTGAGGCCGTGCTTTTGAAGCCCATTGGGCCTTTCAGAAAGGAGTATCGGTGCCAGCTGTGGCAGTCTTGCCCCTCCTGCCATGGGCATCGGCCTGAGGGGACCCCAAGAGGCCCCAGCTGCTTTCATGATTGTGCGGGGCCTGTCCACACAGGTGCTTCTCCCGCAGGACCTGGCGGTCCCCGAGAGTCACCTCAATCCTGCTTTGCAGGTGCACTAGTGTCTCAGATTTGTAGACACTCTGAGCCCCTGCCTGACGGTTGCCACAGGTCAGCACAGCAACCTGGCAAGGGATTTTCACAGGCTGTGTCCCCTAATGCTCTCTTGTGGGCACCCTAACCCGCAGGTCATCAGAATTCCACTGGATTTAGAATAAGGTTTCTAGGGGGAGACACACATTAAGAGGGGGTCATGGGGATGGTCCACCACCCATCTTCCTGCCACACCAGGGCCCCAATGGGGCCAACCTTGGTGGAGTTGTCCTTGCCCAGACTAGGAGGCACTGGAAACCTCACTGATACTTCTGCGTGGAAGGCCTGGTGTCTTCAGCTGCCAGCAGAAGCCCTGGAGCAAGTGACATCCCAGACACACACTTGGACGTTACCACGTGACCGCCATGGTAGTACTGCTGAGGTCCAAAAAGCACAGTCCCCTGGGTGGGAGGGGTGTTTCTGACTGACTGTGAGTTCTGAGAGGTCCCAGGAGGGGGCACTGCCCTTGGCACATGGTCATTCTTGACAGCACTCCCGCATGACTGAGGATCACGTGAGCCTCTGGGTAGAACCCACCATCTGAGCCACAGTCTGCATGGGCTGAGCCCAGATGCCACGACCATCACTGACTACAGAACGATGCTGAACTTCATCAGTGGAAAGAAAACTCCCAGGAGCACCTTTCCCAATGCCCAGGGGGAAGTTCAGGGACTCCGAACCCACAGGTCCAGTCTGGAGAGCAGCTGTCCAGGCGGGGGCCAGGGGTGGGGCTCTGAGGGCTCAAGGCTAAATCACAGCCCCGCCCACCTGTGCGACCCGGAGGAGGTCTCCGTGACATCCGGGCTGCGAGCCTGCAGGCGTGCGTGCGTCCGTCCGTCCGTCTTGGCCACTGCCTATGCGCAGCTGGCCCAAGCCGACCCTGACCTCCTCGGGCCTCCTCCTTAGCCCTGCACACCGACGGCTAGAGTGGCCTAGCGGCCTCAGAGCTAAACTTCCAGCCACTCTGAGCGCGTGGGTCTCCATCTCCATCACAAGATGCTGAAAGTGTGGGGCCAGGTGATACAAGACACTGCTTGGGTCCTCTGGCTCTGCCTTGGTCTCTGTTGTAAACTAGGACTGGAAAGGAGACCTGTGGCTCGTAGTATCAAAAGCTACCGGAAATGGGAGGACGGGGTGGGCAAGGGGCTGTGCCCGGGGAAGCGCCGCACCCCCGCTAGGACCAGCAGCCATGTCTGCCCAGGGCTCCACCACTGGGCCCAGCTGGCATGTGGGAACCGGAAGCTGGCAGGGAGGGGGATCTTCCCTCGCCTGGCTGCCACTGCCGCCACTGTGCCCCGGGAGTTCCGACCACGCCTGCAGAGCTGCCACTGTCCTGGGCCTCCAGCTGCCAGGGGCACTGCACCCTTGCAGGTCCCTCACCCTCTCTAGACCCCTTCCCTGGTGGCTTCTGGTCGCACAGGCCTAGGGCAGAGACCTCGGCGGGTTCCCAGGCACCGTCCACGGGGCCGGCGGGAGGATACGGCTGGGAGAAGCCTGCCCTCCTTCCCTGGGGCTGCTTCCATCTCCCCAGGCTCAGGGTGTCCCTTCCAAAAGCCTGAGCGCCCCCAGCCCATCCTGAAGGTGCAGGGCGGCCCGGGAGCTTGTGGTGTGGCCGCCCATTCAGCACAGATAAGCCCCTTTAGAAATGAGGGGGGATTTAATTCAGTGGCTGAGTGACAGCGCGAAGATTTATCCCCCGGCCAGACAATACAGCCCTGGGCCTTTAATCTCCCCAGACAATGTGCTGCCGCTCGGCCCCCAGCTTGGGCTTTCCCACGATGGCTGCTGATCAGCCGAGGTGTGTTGGACGGAAGCCACTATCTCTCAAGGAAGAGTGTGAGCTCGTCTGCCCAGCCCCGGGAGGAGAGGAGGAAGCTGAGCCCCTGGGCCCGGCCGGCGTGGCCTCTGCTTACCAAGCTGCGGGCACAGTCTGGTCTCCGCGACAGACTGCTGTGTGCAGCTGAGGAGGGGCGCACCTGGGGGAGGCCATGACCCTGCCCTCCCACGTCATCCCCCACTCCCCACCTCTGGCCTCGAAGCTCTGGGGCAGGATGTCACCCATGAAGCCAGCTTCCCCCCTGCTGGCCACCCCACCTTGATCTTCACCTCCGGGAGGGAAAGCAGCAGGCCATTATGACCACCGGTCACCTCTCCCCTCGGGACGTCTTGGTCCTTCCCTCCACCCTCAGCCCCAGATACAGAGCGGGCCAGCGGGACTCAGACACACAGCCCCGGTGTCCACACGCCCCGGACCCTACAGTGACCCCCACAGTGACACATAAACCCTTCTCCCGGATGTAGAAAGCTCATGGGGGGCACCTCCTCCTAAGTGCAGGGGTGGGTGGGGCTCCAGGTCCCAGGAACCCCTATGGGAGCCCAAGTCACTCATAGGAACCAGGAGCACCTTACAGCAAGAGCTGGTCAGAGAGAGGCTCACATTCCATGCACAGCACCCAGTGCCAAGCTGACAGGTTACGCCAGGTGCGCAGGCGAGGGGCTTGTCCACTGAGGAAGGGTGATGGAAGGGCCACGGGGCACTTGTGACCGGAGCAGACACCTGTCCTCATGCCCACTGTTTGTGTGCGCCCGGGGCATGCATCAGAGCCTCCTCAGCAGTCGCCCTCGGCCTCAGGGGAACCCTGGGCACCTGCTGTTCTTGTAGCCTGCACAGCCAACAGGACCCCATGTCTCTGCAGCCAGGCTCCAGGGGACGCTCCTCCTGTCCTCCCACATGGTCCTTGCACGGCTGGCCGTGGGGCCTCTCTAGACTGCCCAGGTGGCCCTCGGGCCCAGTGCCCACTGCTGACCCTGCTCTCAGCACAGAGTCAGAGCCACTCACACCCAGACCCAGACCCAGCCACAGCCAGGGGGCAGGGCCAGAAAGTGGGGCACAGCAGGGCATGTGATAGCAGTAACGGAAGCTGAGTGTGCAGCCCTCGGGCCGCTCCCACCTCTCCTTCCAACCCTGTGCTCCTTTCACAGGGAGCTCGTGGCTGGGACCTGTTTGCACCCAGGTGAGGCGCGGCTTCTCGGATGACACCTCCCACTGCCCCCCAGATTGTCATCAGCCCTGGTCCCCACCCTGAGAATCACAGAGGCTGGGCTTGCATCCCTGCTGTCCCTCCGTCCTGTGTGACCACATAGCACCTTTAGGGCAAGTTAAAATCTAAAACCATGATGCAGGCACGCAATGCAAAGGACAGAAGTTCTGTCTGGTGCCAACTTTAAGGGGCAGGGGAATTGCTCCCCTTTTAACAGTTATTTTCAAATTAGAGAAATACGCTGAGGAAAAAAATAACAGTGGTGCTCCCAGTAACGGCCCAGTGGGGACCCTGGAGGAGGTGTGGCATGCTCTGCTCCCCAGTTGCCGGGCCATGACTCCCCGAGTCTTCTTGCCCCTCCAAGCTGGTGCAGACCCCCTGGCTCCCTGTACCCTCTCACAGCCCATCTCCCTTCCAGTGGGGCAGCTGGGCTCCCCCCGAGTGATGGTTTGGGCTCCTGCCTACTACATAGCAAGCACCCACTTCCAGTCCACGTGGAGTTTCGAGGCAGTGGGCCATGTGGCAGCACAGGTGCCATCGCCCCGGGGGGCACTCCCTACCCACAAGGCCAGCAGGACCACAGAGCTGCCCTTGGCAAGTGGGAACCACGCCATATCCCCAGGAGGCTATGCCCCCAACTTTGTCATGAAGATGCCCAGACCCCAAGGGACCAAACAGGCCTACTGCTCCTTCTCCCAGAGAATATCAGTGTGACAGACCCAAGTCACTCAGGCGCGGGTGCCACAAGACAGCACTGGCTGCCACTGGAGGCCACAGAGGAGCACTGGGCAGCCTCAGGTTTCACGTTCCACGCAGGGGGCAGAGCTCAGGGGATCGGCACCCCAGGCCTGCCAGCCCTAGAACTCCTCGTGCAACTGGGCTGCTGCCGGGCTGCCAAGGAAAGCCATCCTCCACTGGCCTGACGCTGTCTCCATCTTTATCCCATGGCTGCTGGGGCTCCCGCTGCTCTGCTGAGGGAAGATGTACAGGAAAGGGGTCCCTGCTTGGTGCTAGAGGGCTTTTGCTTTAAAACAATCTCTGCTGTCCCTCTTCTGAGTGGCTGACCCCAAGATGCAGGAGGGAGGAACCCTCACCTCCTCACAAACTCATCAGCCCATCCCTGCTCCCAGGCGGTCCCTATGCCCAGGCCATCCCAGCGCCTAGGCCGCCCCTACACCCAGGTACAAGCTCAGGGCTCCAGCAGGCCCAGGGTTATTAGGGTCACCTCTCTATGATACACATGAGGCACTTCAGCACACCCCAAAACATGCAAGAGGTAGAGATAGCAAGATGCCCAACACCAACACTGGCCACAACAGCCAGGTGACAGCCACGGATGCCCATGACCCTCTGTCCCTTTGGCTACCCACAGACAGCCCTTCAGGGCCCTCGGGGACTGACCCGCCCCAGCCCCTCCCCGCTCTGCTGAGCCATTTGCTGATGTCAGGCACCTCCTCACTGATCTCAGGTCCACTGGGCATCCCTGGAGGGCCTCATGCCCTACATTTTATGGGGGCCCTGAGGGTTCGGGGACTCACTCAGTTCCACACGGGATGCATCGGACCTAGGCTTGTGTCTACCAGATGCAGGGACCTCTATGCTGAAGGACAGCTGGGCGACCCCAGCCTAGGACTTCCTTGCAGTTAGTGGAGAAGGGAACCCACAGCCACCTTGCCACAAGCGGGGCAGGACCAACTCAGAGAAAAGCCCCTGCCCCAGGAGGAGAAGCCCCTGAGTCAGGTTAGACTCAGAAGCATGCTATCCCCTGGAAAATTAGACACACTTTCCCAAGGCATGACTCAAGTAGGGGCTTCCTGTGGGCAGCCACTTCTCCTGGGTTGGCCTTGAGGTCCAGGAGGCCCCAAGTCACAGTCGCCAGCGGCCAGGTGGGCAGGGGCCTGCACCCGCCATCCCAGGGAAGCAGCAACAGGTGGCTTTGCCTGCTCTGCCTGATGAGGCCGGCCATGTCTCCTGCTCCTGGGGGCCCTACCTCCCCAACAGCACGGGCCTTGGGGAAGTGCCCAGGTACAGGTGGGGTGCTGCCCAAGCAGGCTCCTGACCAGGCACCTGAGGCACTTCTGGGAGTCCCCAGGGGTCCATGAGGGTGTCCCTGCCCTAAAGGCACAGCCCCAAGGGGGCAGCAGCAGAGGGGCCAGCTCCATCTCATAGTGACAGCCAGAAGAAACCTGTGGGGTGGAGCTAGTGGCCAGAGTCCAAGAGGGAACTTCTTCCCCACTCCCCCGACAGGCGCAAGCTGCACCTCCTCCAGCAGAGGGGGCCAGAGCCAACTAGGGCAGGGTCACGCCAGGCCTAGAGAGCCCCTGCCAGCCACCAGCGCATGCCCCCTCCTCAGGGGAGCAAGCCCTTGTGCTGCCTGAGGTCCTCACATTGCAGACCCGAAGAGGCCTCAGCTGGTGCTGCAGACCTCGCCATGTCTCCTGGAGCTTCTCTGACAGCCTGTGCCACCATGACCCAGTGGCTGCTGCTGCTCCTGGCCCTAAACTGCCCTGGCATGGCAGTCCTGGTCTCTGCCAGCATAGGGGGCTTCCAGAACCCCTTCCCTGAAATGGGAGCCTCAGAAGAGGTCCTGCGGGGACTTCTCCCAGCCCCTTTAAGGACCCTGAGCACGTGGGGCAGGAAATCCCAGGCCTGGTGGGATCCCTGTGTCCCTGAACGTAGAAGGAGCTGCTGAGCACAAGTCTCTGGCAGCTCACGCCTCAGGGCACCCAGGCCAGCCCTGCCCTTATCACCACTGAGGAAGGCTCGCTCACCCACCAGTGGCTGGACACTGCCAGGTGGACGCAGAGACGCAGACAAGCCCGAGGTCACACAGCTGCGGATGCCCACACTCTGCCCACTGCTGCCCTTTGGCCTGCTATAACCTTCCCCGGACCTTAACAGCCCCAGCAAGGATTCTCTGAATTGCTGGTTTATGTGGGAAGCCTTGCAGGGACTCTGACCAGCCCTACCCTAGAGTCCCCAAGGAGCAGGCATGCCCAACGCACAGCCCACGGGCGCTCTCCTCAGCACAGATGCCACATGCACAGCCAGCCACAGCACCTAGAAGGCACGGCACTTTCCTAGAAGGGAGAGCTCTGGGGTACAGGGCCCCAAAGCAGGCCAGCGTCATGATACCCTTGGCAGTGGCCACCACTGCTGATGGCCGTGCAGCCATGGAGCGAGGAGCTCAGAGTGCCACTGCGTGGCCTCCAAACAGAGGGAAACTGAGGCAGGTACGGACCTAAACCCCATCCCGTGGCCCACTCACCGTTGCCTACTTTGGCACCTTCCAAAGGCCAGCAGCCCTGGGCTGGAACCACAGGCAGGGGCCCAGGAGCCCGGCTGGACCGCAAGGACTTCTAGGAGGAGGCAGAGCAGGCACTGAGGCCGAGGAGCAGGACCGGGAGCCCTGTGGCTGCAGCTGGGGCTGGACAGGGACTGGCAAAAGAGGAAGAGGTGGCGAGAGGGGAAGCTCAGCTGAGTCTCCCATTGTCCCCGAGGCTGTGGGTTCCAAAAACGGCCTCAGGGCTGTACCAGGGCCGCCCCCACCCATGACCTCATTACCTCTGGGGCTCCTCATTCACTCAGGACAGCGCAGGACGAAGGTGGGCTCGGAGACCCCTGGGGGGGACTGTGAGAAGGAGACGGTCGAGGCGGGAAAGGGCAGCCTGGGAGAGCGTGGCGGCGAGGGGCCCTCAGGACAGGAGCCGTTGTGGGAGCCCTAGCAGATAGAGCCAGGGGGGACGTGGTGGGAAGACGCTCTTGTTCCCTTTGTAAAGGGCCTTCTAGGGGCCTTCTCCAGACCCCCAGTGGACACAGCCAGGCCACAGGCCAGCCTAGCGGCAAGACTGTCCCCAGAGTCCTGCAAGAGGACAGATGTCCTAGGCCCGAGGTCGCTGTCCATTGTGCAGGTGGACAGAGGACAGGGCAGGCTGCCGCAAGCCCTCCACCTGCTCCGAGACCCTTCTAGACGTCCAGGCCTCCCCCAAGTCCATAGCAAACTGTAGCCGCACGGGGGATAGGCAGATTGACCCTGAGTTACAAATGCAGCCCTACGCCTCACACCCAGCCCAAACCAGCCCACGCAGCCCCTGCCTACTCCCCTTGTGTCTCCTGCCTCAGCCCTCAGCTTTGTCCACGTCCACCTGCTGAGCAGGACCCCAAGGCTTGGCAGTGGACAGGGCCCTGGGGCCACCACAGCCTGGGCCATCTCAGAGCATCAGCCCCTGCCTTGCTCTGCCTCGGTCTGTCTCACCCAGGAAGACAGTTCAGCTCCACTCTGACTTGAGCTTGGTTTGCTCAGGATTTCCTACCATAGGTGTCAGTGGGACATGGCCAGCCCTGCATTTGCAGAGGAGAAACTGAGGCATGGAGGGATAGGGCTGAGCTGCACTTCACCCCCACAAACCACTGTAAACACTCGGGGTTCTTAATTATTCTTTTTCTGCAAGTGGCCGCATTAAGAACCCTGGGCGGGAGAAGCCAATGGCCAGGGCAGCTTGACCAGTGGCAGCGCGGCTGCACTCAGCTGGCCATAAAGGAGCTGGAGGACAGGCAGGGTGTAGGCTCAGCCACACACCTGCGACCCTGGTGTGCTGGCTAATGTTGGGCTAGGGCAAGTCCGGGCCCCAGGACCATCCTGTCCCTAGCAGAGAGTAGCAGGGGCAGTGGAGGTGGGCTGGTCACTTCGTGGTGTAGAGGTGAGGAGACCCAGGGACCCTGGCAACATGGCCCCCAGCCTCACCTCCCTCTGGGCATGGCACTCAGAGCCCAGCCCCTGAGGAGAAGGTATGGCGGGGCCTCCTCGCCTGGCAGTCTGGGAGGCTGGCGTTCACCCAGTGCCACCCTATATGGTGGGAAGGCACGGTGGGTAGCTGGGGCTCAGGGGGCAGCTGCCTGCCCACCAAGTGAGCTGGTCCACACCAAGCCAGCTGTCTTGGTCACCGGTGTGAAAGTCACCTCCCTGCCACGCTTTTCAGGGGCTGATGGGACACGGCAGCGAAGCTGTGCTTCGGCCCAGGCATGCAGCCTGCGAGAGTCTGAGAGGCTGCCTTCCCATCATGCCTTCCTTTACCCCCACACTGGGTGCCCTCTGACCAACTCAGGACCCATGCCAGGATCCAAGAGGGCATCTGGGACCAACACAATGGCGGAGAGCCCCTTTCTGTAGGGAGACCCAGGTACGCTGCTCTTGGGTGTATGATTAGATTGCTTCGCTCTGGGAACTCTGGCTGCCCCAGGGGTGCTCCAGGGAGCCAGGGAGGCCAGAAATCACCACGGCACAAGGCCCCGTGCCATGTCAGCTGCGCCAGCTGCCTGTGGCCTGGCCTGGCCAGGTTCCCCTTTCCATGACCAGCTCCCCAGCCCCAGGCTCAGGTGCTCATTTCTGGGTCACTGGCGGCCACAGACCACACTGGCGACAGCCACCGCACTCCCCAGACCAAGGTCACCAGCCAAAGTCACCACTTCTGCCTGGCACTTCCTGAAACAGCTGCTGGACCACAGAATCGCAAAAGTCTGCATGCCCATGGCAGCTTCTAGAAAATTTTCAGCACCCAGGGAAATTTGCCGGGAACTCCTTCCCTGAGTCACCTGCTGTCTGCCTCAGGGTACTGGGGCTCGCAGACTGCACCCCAAGGCCCCTGCTCATCCCCCCCACCAGCCCGTCCTTCGTGCTGAGGCCAGGGAAGGACAACATCTGCAGGTAACCTGCGGCTGCCATGCACTCTGCTGCAAGGTCCCTGGTGGCTGACCGCTGGCCCCCACTGTCCTCTTTCGAACCTTCACTGGGGCCTGCTTGCCTCCTCACGGTAGGGGCAGGGAGCCATGCGGTTTCCAGGACCCCCCATGCCGGCTCCATCTCAGGGCTGGGGCGCAGCCTGTAGCCTTCTGAGCCTAGCGTCCTCATCCTCAGACAGATACTGCCCGCACTGCATGGTGGAGATGGAGGCGCATCTGCATGGCTGACCTTCGCTTGCAGTCTGCCGCTCCCCTCTGCAGCACAGGCCTCCTGCTGAGGGGCGTCTGGGACACCTGGCCCAGACCCACTCCCACGTCAGCGCCATGTCACTCTGTAGACTCCCACAGCAGCTCTGGGTCCCCTTGCCTGGCCACGTGTCTACGTTGTGTCCTCAGGCTGCAGAGGAGGGGCCTGAGGGCCCTATCTCTGTCCATCCCCGCTCACACACAGAGAAGCAGCACCTAGTGCCAACTGACGAGCTCCATGCAAGCCCGCTCCTTCTAAGTTCTGCTCTATGTCTACTATGGCCACGGCCTGGCTCAGTGTCCACAAGGGATTATGGCATCCACCCTACCCATTTCCTCTGCAGGGTTAGAGCATAAATCCCTGGGCCAACCCTTTATAGGACAACTGTGCCCACCACATGGGCAGCCACTGAAATGTGACCAAGGCTGGAGGGCACCGGCTCCTCCTCCTCTGCCACCTGGAGCTTGGAGAAACACCGCCATCCCATGGGAACAGGGAGGGGGAGGGGGAGGAAAAGGACGAGGAAGAGGTGACAGCTCTTGGCTGGCAGGGAGTAGCCCTAGTGCACACCTGTGAACCCCCATCACACAGCCCCAGAGTCACCTGGCAAAACCAGGACGCAGAGGACACACATCCTCCAGGGACCTCCACTCCCCATCATCCGAGACTTGTGCGTGCCCCACCCATACAGCAGAGGTCCAGCGATTGGCCAGGAAAATGCACCTCAGCCACTTTCTGTACTGAGCTGCCTGGGATCCCGCTGTTCACAGAGACCTCTTCCCAGCGGGTCTCCTCACCTCTGGCATTGACAGGGGCAGAAGCTTTGTCCTGGCTCTGAACAGGGGCTGCAGGGGACACGTGCCTCCCCAGACACTGCCCCGAGGGCTGTCCTTTCCTTTGGTGACTCACAGGCATGCACAGGGGCCGAGCCCCCCACCGCAGTGCCAACCACCAAGCTCTCAGCTCAAGCAGGGGCTAGGAGCCTAAGGTCTGTCTCTGGCCACTTAGGCACCACCTCAAGAGGCACACACTTGTTCTTCAGGAAAAGATGCCGAGAAGAGACCCTGCCCTTTCCTGCAGGCTCAGGGAGTGCCTCAGCGGAGCCCAGTGCACTTCTGCTCACAGTAAGAAATGGCATATACGAGGGCTGGGTGAACAGTGCACACTTCATGGCCTGGAGGTGCCTTGCTGGGGCTTGCTTTCCCTGGGCAGGAACACCGGCAGGCTGTACACGTCAGCTGCTTCTCTCTGCAAGGGAGGGAACCCCACTCCAGGGAAGGCAGTTTTGGTTCCCAAGGTCCCCACTCTTTTCAGAAATTGATGTCCAGCCCCCGCATCGTTGTGTGGCCCATGGAGAGAAGGGCTTCTGGGGCAGGCACCACTCTCCAGCCAGAGCCAGGCTGGCGCAGACTCTCCGCCCAGGGAGGCGGCAGGCCGAGCTCATGCCCCCAGGGAGGTGCAAGACTCACAGCGCTTCAGAGCACCTGCATCTGTCTCTCAGGTATTCTGGGGCCCTTGTAGAGCAGCCCTGGTTCTGAACTTGAAGGGGATCCCAGCCTAGCAGGGAGGAGCAGAAGCTGGATGGTGGGGACACGAGTCATCACCTGCTGTCCCAGGCTGGCTAGGCAGCCCTGTCCTTGCCCACGCCATGGACCTGGGCGCCAGCAGGCAGCAGCTGCTGCCAGGGCCTCCAGCTCTTCTGCACCAACTTTGCCTGGTCCATCCTCACGGGTGAAGAGCTGCCCACCGAGGAACGGGACAGGGGACACTAGAAACAAGTCTCATTTTCCTCTGCCAGGCCTGCAGCCAGAGTCCAGAGCTTGGTTTATGCAGACACAGGGAGACCCGGGGAAGGGCTAATGGGCTTTGTGATGAGCTCTCTGGCCTCCTCAGCCACACAAGTTCCTCGCTCACTGATTTAACACAAGAGGGAAAGGTGGTTTGGGTTTCGAACTGGTCTCGGGAAGAAGCCCGCTGGCTCAGGCCCCTCACTCCAGACTGAACGCACCAGGACTCCAAGCCCTGTCCTGCCGAATCCCAGGGAGATTTCGCAGCTGAGCCAGACTCCCACACACATGCTGCTCCCAGAGCTTGTGCCGAGGTCCAGCGGAGGGAACAGAGAGAGAATGCATAAATAGCCGATCCTGCTGGAGGTGTGGGCCTCGAAAATCTCTGCCGGATGCTGGCTGGCTTTGGAAGGTGAGAGAAACACCATCAGGGGCAGGAATGAAGATGGCAAAAAGAATGCGGCTCAAAGGCCAGAGAGTGGTGGTCACTGGGACGAGGGATGTACCGCTCACTCGCCGAGCGGCGGCATCTGATCCCTGCTCGACCTCCAGCAGCAGGCTGCACCCCACGCTGCACACAGAGATGCGTCTGCCTCCCCAGAAAATTGATTTGTCAATAACCAGAGACCTGTGTCCAAAGGCACCTCAAGGTCGCTTTTTCAAAAAGTAGGAATGAATGCTATACAGCAACATGCGCGCAATTGAGAAATGACTTCTGAAAAATGTGATTCCAACAGCTGCCACAGCTGCTGGCCACGTCAGGACTGGCGATCTGAAAATGCTGGATTGATAGCGTTCAGGGGAATAGGGACACGAGGGGCATTTCAGACTAAGCGGTCTGCAGACAAGAAACCAGGCTTGGCCTAAATCGCCTGTGTGATCTAGAAACTCCCTCCCAAGAACCCGAGAAGCACACATTTCCTCATTTGAGGTCGGACCTCCTGCCTACCACTAGGAAGGACCCTAACCTGACCCTAATGTGGGAAGCAGCTTCCTGCCCTGGCCCAAATGGAGCAGTGGGCCAGCGGCAGCCAAGGAGGCTTTGCCCATATTCCCAAGGGGCTCCAGCCCTGATCTCAGGGCAAGCAGGAAGCCGAGCCCACAGGGGTCTCAGCTGCTGGCCCCCACCCTCCACCGCAGGCCAACTGGGCCCTCTGCGCCTCCCAGGCTCAGCTGTGCCCACACGTGAGGCTGCCCCCTACGCTCCTGTGCATGGCCACCATCTGTGAAAGGCCACAGCTTCCAGAGATCAAAACAGGTGCCATGGCTGCAGGGGCCAAGTCTCCACATCACCTGCAGGCACGACGGCATTGGCCTGAGAACTAACGTTCTGTGTGCACCGGCTTTCCCTTCCTTCTTTTCTTCTCTTTTTTTGTTCTTCGATTTTGTTGGAGGCAAACAGTCCATTCAACGGCTTCATGCCCAGAAACTTCCATAGGGTTCTCGGTTTTCTATGTGCTATGGTTTATGACTAGTTGTCCCCCCAAAGCCTCATGTAGTCATTGGGCAGGGACTTCTATAGATTGAAACTTGACTCATGAGTCACTGGGATTATGGGTTTTAGTTCTGATGGGATTATCAGTCTGAGTAGGGCTGGGACTATGGGTGTGGTCTAGGGTGGATATCCTAAGGCAGAGAGCCTGATAGGAACATAAAGAGAGACAGAGAGACAGACTAGAGCTGTTGCTGTTGCTCTCTGCTGCCTTGTTTGGTTGGCTGTCCCTGCCACCCTTTTGTTGCTGTTCCGCCGCCATGAACTGGATGCTCTCTGCCCAGTTCCACTCAGCCTTGGACCAGCCGAATATGGACTGAAACCTCCACAAACTGTGAGCTAAACAAACCTTTGCTTCCTTCATTTTGAGTGTCGGGTATTTGTCCCAGCAACGAGTGAAAAGTAACTAAGACACTATGGAAGTCTCCAGGCCCGTGCTCACCTCTACAGACCTTTTGTGCCTAACTACAGAACACCTCATGACACATAAAGGCACAGCCACTTAAACCATGCATCCTCCCCTAGCTCCAAACAGAGGCCACCACAGAGGAGGAACTTGGTAAAGCTGGCACCAGGTCTTGGGCAGAGGGCAGAGAAGATAGGCATCTACCATGTGCGCACACGGCCCTGTGGAGACCCGGGTCCCATGGGTGCTGCTGCGACTTGGAAAGCTGAGAGAGGCCAGCATGGCGAGGGCTCGGGAGACCTGGGAAACAGGCGCAGCAATGTCTCTGCAGCTCCTGCTGACACCTCAGGCAGCAGCTCTGAGGGCGTGGGCGCAGCAGCCTGGGCGCCTTCTTGACCGAGCACAGTCACGGCCCTCCTTTCATCACCGGACAGGGCTCCGGGCAAGGAGGACTTTGGCCTTCAGTAGCAAGTACGGGCTAGAGGGCAGTGGGCCTGGCGTCAGAAGAGGCAGCCGAGAGATAGGGCGGGCTGGGTAGATAGTCTGTGGGAGGCCTCCCTTGGAAGCACCCTGGGCTTGACCCCAGGCACACGCACAAGGCCCCAGGTTAGCCCCACCAGCAAACCCTGGGGGAAGGGGCCTGGTGTCACCCATCCAGCTACCTCCACAAGCTCTGATACCACGAGCCTCAGCAAGGGTCCTAGGTGCTATGCCTGTGGACACACCCAAAGGTCCCACTGAACCAGGCCTGAGCCAGGCCGATACAGACAGCTTCAGGGTGACAGATAAAAAGCCACTACACGTCAGGACACACAGACTGTGCATACCTGTGGCGCACCATAAACAAGCCCAAGGCAGGTGCCCTACTGAGGGCCCCTGCGGCCTGCTCCTCCAGAGCCTGTTCCGTCAGGCCCTGGGAGGAGACCACGCGATCTCCTGGAGGAGCATGGACATAGGAGCAAGTTACCCTTGGTTTGGCCCCGGCCTACACTGTGACCATCCCATCAGGCAGATGGAGACACTGGGCTCACGGTGGCCAGAGGGTAGCCAGGGACACACAGCCGCCCATGGCAAGTGCCAGGTTCCTTCCAGGTTGGTCTCAACCAGACCACGAAAGTGGACAGAGAAGGCAGGTGAAGCGGTGGTGCTTAGCTAAGGTGCACAAAAGTGTCTCTGCGGTCCTCCCAGCCCTGCTAGGCTGCAGGTGAAGCTTGGGCCCCGTCACTGCACTGAGACCCTTCACAGCCTCCACCAAAGGCCACAGCAGCCTCAGGGGCACGTGTCTTCTCGTGACACAATACCCCTGCTTGTGGTGCATGTCTTGATTCCACATGTATGCTCACTGAGGAGGTCAGGAGGGGCCGAGGCTCCAGACTCTGAAGATAGCCACTGTCGAAGATTCCAGGAATGAAGGGGTAGGGGAAGAGCCCGCGTACTCAGTGGACACTGTCCCTGCTGCTAGGGACAGACCCGGAGCACCGTTTGGCAGCCTGCACCAGCCCTGCATGGATCCCAGCCCCTCTTCTCTGTGCCACGACAACCCTGGGACGCCCAGGCCTCTGGCTCTGAAACAGCACAGAGCCCCCACCCTGGACGAGCTGGCCACAGTGTGCGCTGTCGCAGAGCCCAGCTGTGTGCTGCACAGGCCACTGAGGCAGCCAGCGGGGGAAGTGAGATGCTGCCTGGTCCCTCTGGGCATCTCGCTGACCCAGCCAGAGGCCAACGTGGCCTTGAATTAGATTCTCAAGGGCAAAGGCAGAATGGATGGTGTCTCCCTGGCTCGAATGTCCCGAGACAGCAGCCTCCATCCCGGGGCTGCACCTCAAATTTCGGGGACAGAGCAGCCACAGAAAGCAGCACATTTTATCGGCAGCCTGCACGAGATCTATATTGCTTCGGCCCCTTGCCCCTGGCATTCCGTGCCTCCCGGGGGTGTAGATAATCCCACAAAGGGCCTCATGCCAGAGCCCGGACACTGCAAAGTGCTCTCTCCAGCAGCAGAGTGCTTTCGGGTTCTCTGGAATCTTCTTACGGGGCCCCAGGGTTCAGATCGAATGTCCCTTTGAAAGGGCCAGAGGCGGCCCCTGCGCCCTGCCCAGGTCTGTCTGACACCAGATCCACAGGCCCCAGCCTGTGCTGCTCCAGTGAGGGGGACAGCCCTCCAGAATCCCAGGTCTAACAGGACCACAGGCCAGGAGCAGAAGGATGGGACAGAAAGGCCTCATCACAGCCCAGGTGCCAGTTCCCTTTCTCCGGCAGGGAGCCCATCCTGTCCCCAGACGCCTTCTCTCACTCTGTCCCCGTGATGCACCTGCAGCTGGAGACAGGGGTGTCTCGTTCACCTGACAAAACACTGCCATCAAAGACTGCAGCGGAGCCTGGCACATGCAGGCATGCCTGTGTGAGCTCGCTCTCTGCGTACGTTTGCACGCCTGTTCACAGGTGTGCATGCAGGTGCTGACACAAGCATGTGTGTGTGAGCATGCACCTCAGCTGGATGCCCTGAGCCCACCGTCCTGCGTGTTCCCTCCGTGGCATCAGAGCATCTCAGGGTTCAGTACAGGGGTGGCACTGCAGAGCTGGGGAAGCCCATTGATCTGATAAGCGGCAGCCCCGGCACAACTGAGCAAAGGCCCCACCCACCCCTCTAGGGAGGGTACTGGTGCTGAGGCCCAGTGCTCACAGGTCATGCCTCACAGGAGACTAACCACAGTCCCAGTCCCAGGGTGCCTCTGCCTGGGGTGACGAACCCCACTGCAGATAGAGCCTCAACCCAACACATGTGCCTGCCTGGTCTCAACATCACCCGCTACACCCGCCCATTGCACCTGCCCAATGCACCTGCCCACTGCACCTGCCCACGGACATCCCTGCCCATGCTGTCCCCAGCCCAGATGGTGACCTCTGAAATGGACATCTCCATCCATTCCCTCTGCAGGGCAGGGCTGGGGCAGCCCAGAGCTGGACCCAACCGGTCTGCATGATGCCTGCAGGCGGGGACAGCCAGAATCCCACACACCCTGGCATTTGTGCTCCACTCGTGGCTCACATCCTTCTGGATAAGCCTGCTCACCCGGAGGCTCTGCTCCCTCACACATCAATCTGCCCCCAGCCACAGAAAGTTCTAGAGACCCAGAATAGCTCCCAACAATGACACATCTAAACCCAAGGACAGTAATAGCAATAATAACGGCCATGTCCAAGTGTTCCGGTCATTATCCCAGCAGGCCCAGCCACTGTCTCTCCTCCCTGCACTGAGGCTCAGAAGCCTCCTCTGCACCTCCTCCATACTGCTCAAGGGTGGCAATGAAATCATGCCCTGCAAGGAGAGGGGGTGCACGGTCTCAGGGCACGCAGCCTACGTCCCCATCGGTCATTGTTCTCCCACACCTGTTCACGCCACTGGCACAGCCACGCTAGCTCGCTGGCTTGGAGGGGCAGAGATGGAACCTTAGCCCCACCTGCCTCATTGCACCTGTGGGCCACAGCTCAAAGCCCTGGGAAGGGAGGCTACGAACCCAGCAAAGGTGAGAGATGCCCAGGACCCAGATGCTGCCGCAGGCTCAGAGGTCCCTGGCTGAGGCCAGCAGCCACACCCGAGCTCTGCTTCTTGGGTTCTCGGCCCCTAACAGGTGAACCCAGCCTCAACACAGGCCTAGCCTGGCAATGGGGAGAGAAGTCTAGCCGCCCCTGGTTCTAGGTGGCAGCAGCCATCCCGTCCTGGGCCCAAAGACAAAGCCAAGTCCAGACTGAGGTGGGCTACTGACCTTCTGCCCTGGCCATGGAGCCCAGGGTTCTATACCAGGCCTGCAGGGGCACCTACCAGGTCATGACAGTCACAGGGATGAGGAAATGTCCCCTCATGACAGGCCCTGTAGACCCAAGGCCACCTGGGTACACAGGAGCGAGCCCTGGGCCTCTGATTTATTTACACAGAGCCCGAGGACAGCTTGCTGGCTTGGCCCATAGTTGACTAGGGACCCAGTGCCACAGGGATCAGCAGTGCTCCCTGAATCGGGTGTGGTCTCAGGGCTCTTCACCACCCCCTGCAGATGCTGAGGTTTGGCTTCACCCCATGCTGTCTGCTGGCCCCGATGCCCACTGATCAGGCAAGGCATGAGGGTGCCTGATTTTGCTTTGCATTTGTGGTCCTGGTGGGCTGGCTGGAATGACTAATGCTCTGACCAACACTGTCCTTCCATGTCCACTGCAGCTCTTGAGGCTTGTCCCCAGCCACCACCCTAGAAGAAGGGTTGTCCCTCCTAGTGTGGGGCAGGCTACACGTGCCCTCAGGGCAGCCTAGAGAAGGCCACCTCAGGGTCACTTCCTGCCATCCTGAGCCCTGCTTCTCCCGAGCCATGCTTCGGGTGCAGGCTTCTCAACCACCACCATGGCCACCAGCCCCGTTTCCCTTTGAACAAGGGTAGTGTGTCGGGATGCAGGCAACCTAAAACCCTGGGCAGCAGAGGAACCTGGGCGGGAGCACAGAGCGATTCCTTATCAGAGCCCACAGCCCTGGGAGCTCAGGGTCGGCGAGAGGGGCCTGGAACCAGGTCCCAGTGCTGCCCGTAATTAGCAGATGAGATTCAATAACAAACAGTTGCTTTCAGCGGCTTTATCTAACCTTTGGAAGGTAAGATTAACACCTTCGATGGAGAGAAAGTTAAAACTCAGGAGCCCTCTGCTTTGCAATTCTGATTCCCAGCCAGGAAACCAGAGAGCCCCTCCTGGGGACCCTCTCTGCACTTCTGAGCTCTCTTACTTTCCACTGCTTTTTAAGAACTTTTGTTCTTAAGGACACTGGGCTAAATGTGCAGCCACCAAACTGCCCCCCCCCATGGCACGCACGTGGACCCGTGCACACACACGCATGGAGGGTCCATGTGTAAGGAGTCCAGCCAGCTTGTGGTCAGAGACACCAAAGCTCCAGAGCTCTGCAGAGATGCTGCCAGCCTCTGTCATCCAGATTTACTTGTTGCGCCTCAATTTCACTTGCTCCAGAAGAAGCCATCCAATGCGGTCCCACGTAGGGTTTCCTGGAGAAGCCCGAGAACCAGAACGCATGGTGGGGGGCTTGGGGGTGTGAGGCTGCAGGCAGGGACAGGCCTCCCCCGCTGCACCATCAGCAGCCAGGATGAGCATGGAGAGGCCCCGCGGCCCTTATTTTTAAAGTCATGTCAAATCACTTCCACGGAAAAACTGATCTGTCTCTGATAGCTTTTCCGTCTGCTAACGTGATAAATAAATAATTAGCCACATGGTCGGGCTATTTCATTAGAGAAAAGGATGGCGAGGTGGCCGAGATGGAGAGCCCGATCGAGAGGCTGAGGAGGCTGTAAATCCCCTGCCTTATGACAGCATTTGTATTCCGTCAGTCACAGGCGTCCGTTCCGCCAGAGCTGGGAACCGAATACCCTATTCACAGGGTACTCACGCGGCATGTTATTGCAATTTAATATTTTCACACACACACACACACACACACACATCATTATCTCAAAACCTGACACTGGCAGCATCATTCTGCAATTTTTCAAGAGGCCTAATTTTTCACAACGTAAGCACCAGGGCCCAAGATTGCTGAAAAAGCCCCTTCTCTTCCTTGCTTCTTCCTGGGGTCCCAGAGACCACCGCCTCTCCTCCTTGGGACTTCCCTGGTTTTCTCCCACAGCGACCGGCCACAGCACTGCCTCGGGCCAGGCCTGCCGCGGGCTGCTGGTGGCCACTGTCTCCAGCTCCGCGCAGAGCTGAGGGCACGGGGTCCCACGGAGCTGAGTGGCTCTTTTCAAAGCTTAAGTGGGCAGGGAAGTGTTGCTGATACACAGAAGAAGAGCAGCTCACAGCAAATCTGATCCAAACATCAGGCCCACACGCCACACAGGCGCACACACATGTGCAGGCAGGCAGCGCACGCATGCACGTCTACGTGTTGCATGTGGGCAAGCTCGAGGTGCTGGGCAGATGAAAGCCCATGTTCGGGCCATTCCTCTCCCCAGGAGTGTCAGCTCCAGCCAACAAAACACTCTCTGGTTTTCAAGTAGTTCAGGAATGTGTCGGCTATTCCAGGAATCAGCCTGTGAGTGATTTGCAAGGCCAGACATTTCCCAGGGAGCCGTGTCCTCCGACGAGCAGGTGGCAGAGGGGAAGGTGGCCAGGCTGTGCTTCCTGCTGGCTGCCGCTGCCCGCAATGCCGCACTTATACTGAGTCAATAGGTGTCCGGAATCACCACTGTCTGGACCCTGTGGGCAGCCTGGCACTCTCCTGCACACCCTGAAAATGTTCCCAACGTGCTTGGTGACCACGTGGGGCTGGCCACCTCCAGCAGCCTTCACCACACACCAGCAGTCCCCTCTGGAGGTGGAGGGCTGCAGAGGCTGCAGACCAGCTCGGATTTTCATGGCAGGGTGCTCGACGGGGCTTTTCCCTGGCTTGGGACTTCCACAGGGACTCTAGGCCAGACTTCATGGAGGCCTGGGTGAGAACCAGCCCTGGTGCTTCCTGAGACCTTTCCACTGTCTGCCTCTATGCCTAGGCACTGGGGTAGCCATCCTGTGGTCACCACTGGGGCTCCTCCAGCCAGCCTTGCTTTCAGTCTTTGGGTCACTGTGCTGTGGACTCTCAACCTGGCCTCTCTGAGGAGGTCAGTACAGCCCACCAGGCAGAGGCAGATGTCTGAGCATTTGCTAACACAGCCCCTTTCTGCAGAGACCCAGCTCGAGGCAGCAACCAGAGTCTATTATGTAAATCCATATTTTGGTATGATATCAACTGCTGGGTTCTGCATGTAGATACAGAATTAAACCATGTCACAGCAAAGAGTCCTATAGATACTCAGGGCCACCCAGCCATTCTGCTGAAATACTGAGGTGTTGCCTGCCACATGTGCTGGGGAAACAAGATCCATCCGAACCCCTGAATTTAAGATAGGAGGCCTGGAAGCCCCAGCCCTCCTCCTCTCCTTTCTCTCCACTTGATGGTTTCATCTGAACTAAGGTTGGTGTCCAGCATCCACTCCACCCACCAGCACCATGGTCAGAGTGCCAAGGTAGGAAGGGCTGGGCTATCCTGGGCAGCTTGGACACAGCAGCTCAGGGGACAAGACCAGGGACCTCCTGCCCCAAAACTTGCCAAGCTCTGCAGGAACCCACACAGGGGACCACTGAGGACAGTCTGTGCCTGCCTGTCTAGCTGGACCTCCAGCAGACAGGCATTTTGCAGCCCCGGATGTGCATAGCTCAGAGCCTGGCACACAGTAGGCTCACAGAGAAAGACATGCAAGGAAAAGTGAACAGGCCCATGGGATGCAGCTGCCAAAACAGAGCCCAGGCTGCAGGAACCTGGGAGCCTCCGATCAGAAAGAGCTGGCAGATGCCGACAGCTGTTTCGGCCCTGAGGACAGATATAGGGGCTTCTGCAAATCTGAGGCCTGAGAGGGAGGCAGGAATGTGGCCAGCTCTGAGTGCAGGGGAGTCCCAGCTGCACATTCAGGGGCACCACACACCTGGGCACCTGCATATCCAATCTGAAAATAAAGCGGGCACATTCTGGCGCATCTTACTCCAGACCCCAGCTTACAGCAGGATCCAGCCCTGGGCCCAACTAGTGCAGAGGGGAGGCTGTGGTGGGCCCTCTGCCTGACCTCCCCCACCCCCAGAACCCCCACAAAGGTCAGGAAGCTAAAAATCCACAAAGCAGTTTGCCAAACACATCAAGGAGATAAAAACAAAACTTGCCTCCCTGCCTGTCTGATGGGAGTAAGATCTCCATGTGCCCTGACCTGGCCTCCTACCAGGCAACTTCCATGCAAAAGGCCTCTTCTGGATCCTTCTGTGTAGTCCTCCCTGCCTGAGACCAGAAAACAGACTCATGCCCTGGCACATGGTCATGCCCGACCACCTTTAAACTCACTTTCATTCTCTGAGGCGTCCTCTCCTTCCCCTGGCACAAGTAAGAGCTGCCATGCTGGGAAGCCAAGCAGAGCCAGGGTTTGGGGAGAAGGGAAGGCAGGCTGTGTGCACAGCAGGTGCAGACTGTGGGCTTCCAGCCTGAGCCTCGGCAAGGCCCCTGACAGGCACCCCCTACGCTGCGATCCCTCAGAGGCAGCCTACAGGGCTCCTGCAGGCCCAGGCTTGTATCTGCACTAAGTGTTTGGCTTTGTTATTCTTTCTAAAGTAGAAAAGTAGACAGTGCACCAAGTGGAGAGCAAACTGCAGCATATGGAGGTCACTTCAGTGGGCACTGTCCCTGGAGCCAGGGCCCAGGGGCCGTGTCGAACTGGCATCCAGTTAAGCCAGAAGCAGGGCAGGGAAGGCCTGGTCCCTGGAGGTGGCCAAGAAGGCCAGGCAGGTTTCTGGGTAGCATCTAAGCAGCCCTGGCCTTCCTGCTAGCAGCCCTGGCCCCAGGCCACAGTTGCCTGTCTAGCAAGTTCTTTCCTTCCTCACGGTGTCCCTTGGTACCACTTGGAGTGACCCTGTACGAAGCCAAAAACCCCTGAGAATATTGATGGGCTCCCAAGATCCTCTCTCAGTCTCATCCACACTGAGAAAGGCTGTGGCCGCACAGGCTGTGGGGCTCCTCAGGGCAGTCTCAAAAGTAAGAAAAATAGCCTCTCCAAAGCAGGGTCACTAGCACAGCAAGTGACCTGGTACCACACCCTCCTCCATTAGCCCTGCCAGGACAGCAAACTGCATCAGACACACCCAGGACACACACACACACACACACACACACACACACACACACACACACACCCCACCCGCTGGGCACACCCTCATATACCCACGCTCCATGAGTCCAGGCCAGCAGTGCTCAGATTCGTGACTTCCCATACATGGTGCCAGGCTGTGGCATTCCTAACTACGCTTAGGCTGCTCACATCCGGCTCAGGCATGTCAGGGTTTTGCCTCCTTTCCCAAGCAGGGCTTGAGGGTGACCAAAGGCTGTGGGGTAGACCCCAGTTTGAGCTGGGGATGCTGCCCTGGGGCACTTGGTTCCCACACCTGTAAAGCCCAGCTTGGAGGCCTCTTGGTCCTCTCTCCTGCGAGCTAGCAGGCGGGGGACCTAAGGACTTCCAAGCTCCAGCCTCTGGGGGGTCTGTCCGGCCCATGGTGAGTTCTGGATGCCCGTGGCTGCACCCAGAATAAGAGGGCAATTCCACCTGTACCTGTCTACGGTGGGCCAGGCCCTAGGACATCCTGGCTTTGGGGCCAGAGCAGTCGGGATGGGGACAGCACCTACCCAGCATGTGAACTGTGCCTGGGATGATGCGGGCCATATTTGCAGGAGACGAAATATTCACCAGGACCAAGCCATGTTTTAAAATGATTAAAAATTATTTTAACAGTGCATTTGCAAAGGGTTATAAAAACAGCCATAATATATTTTTTCCTTAGATTCTAGAATTACCAGTGTGACAGCTAATGCAATAATGATTTGTTTCAAATGCCAGTGTTTAAGCTGTATAAAGCTGATTTTATACATTTTTCCAGTAGGCCGCATTGTAGTTAATGAAATTAAACACACCAATCGCATTTGTCCCCAGGGGACGAGGAGCTGAACACACCACTGGTTTATTTTTTTATTAAAATAAATTGCAGCCGGCAAGATGGACTAATTGCATACAGAATTGAAAAAGAAACATTCCATTGATATAATTAAGCCAATTTTCATGGACAGAAATAGTTATAGTGGATATAAAATAAGCAGAGCCCTCACCAGAATCCGACTTTCCTCCTTCTCTGCACCAAATGCTAACCATTAGACATGTATCTTGAGCGGGCAGCCAGCACTGGAGTCTTCCAGCTCTGGGCATTGTTCCTCAGTCCTGGGAGAAACCAGCCTCCGGCCAGCATTCAGACACCTCTGGGCACCGGATGATCTGCAACCCCGGGACTGCAGTGGTCAGAGCAGGAAGGGGCTACCCCTCCCTGGCTCCAGGGGCTGCTAGAGCTGGGGTAACTCTAGGCCCACAGAACCCCCCCACCAGCCCTGGCCAAAGCCCAGCTCCCAGATTTCAGGAACAACAGCCTGCGCCAAGCTGGCCCCTGCTGCTTAGGGAATCTCCCCAAACCCCTGGGGCGAGGGCGAGGCTGCAGACTGGGGATGCCCAGCAGGTAGGATGCCCTGGAGCCAGGCAGAGCCTCCCGCACTCTCAGAAGACAGGGGAGGTGTATGCACTAGACCTCCCAGTTCTGCACCCCTGTCCCTGGGAGAAGCGCCTTGAGCAGGGCAGGGGAAGCAGCAGGCTCCGGAGGCTCCCTCCCCGCCGGCCCTGAGCAAATAAGGACTCCGGTCTGCTGGCAGCCGAGGCCCCAGCTCATCGCTGTGCTGGGGCTGTGAGCACGTGGGTCTCCTGCCAGACTTTTGGAGCAGACCTGCTCCAAGCTGAACAACAGCCTTGAGAAAACGTTGAAACCCTGACATTAAAAAGCCACTACGGAATTAGCTTGGGTATGCATGCCAGTGTGGGGGGGAGAGCAGAGGGGTGGGCACCAGTCTGAGGTCTTCCCTGACCTGGCATTCCTGCAACCCTGAACTTTCCTGGGGTCTCCGAGCCCTAAAGGAGGTACAGGCTGCTCCACATTCTATCCATCCCAGGATCTGTGTGAGAGCAGGTTCTTGTCTGCCCCGACTCTGAGCCACTGCCTGCACAGGCTCCCTGCCTCCCTGCCTACCAGGAACCGGCTGCACCCCATGTACACTGGCTCACTACCACCTCTCCTGAAGCTGAACTCACCAGTGACCCGGCCCTCTCTGCCTGGAGCTCCCTGGAGGATGCCACACCACTCCCACGCTTTTAAGTTTAGTCCCAGGTTGGGTGCACTCTCGGGTTCCCAGATCTAGAAAACCCCACTGCAGGGAACCCTTGACCGGGGAACGTAGGTCCGGGCGACACACGGTCTTCTTCCGCCCTCAACGCAGAAGGCGATCTTTGGGGCTGGACGGCGCTAGAGATGGCCGGCCTGGGATTCCGGGGACCCCGCTAAACAGCACTGGCTCTATCTAGCGCGGTAATTGGCAATAACCTTGTGCTGGGAAGCCAGCGACCAGCATCGCAGCCCAGCCGGAGAGCGCCGTCCCCTCCCTGTGCTGTGGCCCCATCATGCCGCAGCACGATAGCTGCCGCGCACGAGGCGTCTGCTCCGCTCTGAAGTTTCTCCCGGTGGGCGCGGAGACAGCACCGAAGGAGCCCCTTCGCCCTGTGCCCTGGAGCTGGCTCCCAAGTCCCAACTTCCAAGACTTGATACATGGGTTTGATTCACAACCTGATAAATTGTATTCAGTGCTATTTGAAATTTTTAAACGAAATTATTCAAAAGATTTTTAATCCTGGATTATTTTTGTTGAAACTCTAATTATGCATCACCTTAATTACCAGTCCCAGCCCCCCAACGACCCTTAATTGCTTCCTAATTGAATAAAACAGGGAGCTAATGGTGCCCAAGGCAGCCGGGAGCTGTCCCAGGCCCTGCTTCCCCTGGGGGCCAGGGCGGAGCCCCATCCACCTCCCCCTACCTCACCAAAAAAATCGGGACCCAGGCTCCCACCTGGAGCACTGCCCAGAGCGAACAGGGTCTCCGCAGCTTTGGGGTGGGGAGGGGCCAGAGGCCTGGCGCACCTGCTCCTCCAAGGCAGCCCTAGCGGCGGAGGGGGAAACCCGAGGGGCGGCCCACCCCCAGCCCGCCTGGAGAGCCCCTCCTCAGCCTCCATAGGCGACACACCAGCTGCTGGAGGCAGGCAGGGCTTCGGACATGCAGCACAGCGCCCAGGGCACCGGGTCTGGCAGCCAGCCCTGCACTGCTCCCACACCGCAGCCTCTGCGTTTTCGCCTGAAGCGGGCAGGACGCTGCAGCCCTGCGGGAGGGACCCTGAAGCCGCTGCCCTAACTGGTGCTGCAGGAAAGGCTGCTGGTGGGGCTCTGGGGAGAGCTGCAGGGTGGGCAGGGGCTTTCCAAGGAGAGAAGGCACTCAGGGTTGGGGCACCCTAGGAGCTGAGCCGGCTCTGTTTCTCAGGCAGGAGAAACCGGGCGGCAAGCTGGGTCTCCCCACCTGCGCACACTTCTCTGGGACACAGCAAGGTCCTCACCTTGGGAACAGCCCATGCACCCTCCTCTCCCCTCCCTGGCCTGGCACCGGTGGCATCCGACCCTGGCATCTGCCACCTCCTCAGGACCAGGCTTCCCAGGGAAGCTCTGTGGGGGCTCAAAGCTCTGAAAAAGAGGCCCCCAACTATGCATGAAGGTGGAGGTCAGAAGGGCACCAGGGCTCTGAGAACTCCCACCTGCCCACCTGGCTCACAGCAGCGGCAGACACAATAACCTATTGTCAGAAATTTCATTTTTAAATGCAGGCCAGGGCAGTCCCTGCCCCAGTGGTCTGCACTGGTCCCGCTTGAATAAGCAGACCCTGCCCCTGGACTGTCTTTCTCAGCTCTGGCCCCCAGGCTCAGGTTCCCCAGGAACTGACCCACAGCCAGTCTGGGTGTCCTCAAAGCCTCTGCCCTTGGGACACTCAACCAACCCCTCCCCACAGGCCCTGAAGTGCTACCAACCCAGCCCTGGCAGGGCCTTGGAGAGCCAACACCTGGACAGGCCTGGGGCAGGGTCACCAGGAAACACAAACGAAATCACAGCCTCAGATGCACCCTCGGGGCAGCTCCCCAAGTACTGGGTCACAAGTCACATCCCTTGGCCAGGCCGTCCTCCTGTCCCGTCCTTCTGTCTGAAATGCAAGGGCAGCGTGGAGCCCAGGATCCCTAGGACCTGGCTCCCTCCCCAGCCTCTCCTGGGCCGCAGTGCTTGGAATGGAGGATACTGCCCACAGCCCCTGAGGCTTGCTTGGGTTTCGGCAATGGAGTCGGGACCCAGCGCTTTCACGTCTGCCTAAAATGCTATCCAGTAGGAGGGAAACTCCTCAGTGCTCAGTGGACTGGCCGCTGCCCTTCTGAGCCTGCCCTGCCACCTTCTTGGGAGGGCTAGGGACGACCTCCCCGCTGTGGCATGTGAAAGGGGTCCCAGGGCTCACTCAAGCCTTAGCTCAGGTCAGGCAAGAAGGTTCCTCCTCCCTTGAGCTGTTTCTCTCTGAGGACATGCAAACTGTGTCCCAGGATCCCATGAGTCTTGCTTTCCAGTCTGCAAGGCCTCAGGACAGCTGCCTAAGCTGGGCCTAGCAGAGCTGGGGTTAGTCAGCCAATGGTCCTCACCTGACAGGGTTGGAGCAGGCAGAGGGCTGAGTGCCCGGCCAGGCTCGGGTCTCTGAGAAGTTTCCAGGGCCTTGCTTGGTGCACCGAGCTCTGCTCTTTGCCTGCCTCTCGCTTACAGCGAAGTCCCTGGCTTAACCCTTTACCACTCCAGCTAAGGGCCCTTCCCTGAAAGGGCTTGGCCTGCAGCCTGGGTGCCCTAAATTAGGGAAGAACAGAGCTGCACATACACAACCAAGCACCTACCCAACACCCACCTCCACCGACCAGGCAGCTACGAAGGGCGAACGCACTCAGCCCCTCAGCCTCTCAGCCTCTGCAGAGAAATGTCTGGCCTTGTTCGCACCAAGAGGGGTCAGAGGTCATGGAGGCCCAGGAGGCCGAGGCCAAGGGCAGCCGGCAGAGGAGCCAGGCTGGGCAGGGGTTCCTCCCTGAGGGGCCACGAATGGCGGATGTAGGAGCCCAGGGCGTCAGACAGCAGACAGAGGCTGCTTTTCCCTGCAGGCTGGGTGTGCGGCCTATGGCTGCCGGCTGCGGGGCCCGCGGTGGGGCCGAGCCGGCCGATCCTGAGCCAAAAGCACAGTTTTTTTCCGGAAAACTGCCTAAACCCCGCGCCCACTGGGTTCGCACTGGAGGGCACGGCTCTGGGAGCCTGGAGGACAGGCTGCCTGCGCGGGTCCGGGTCGGCCCAGGAGGCGCTGCTGGCCCCGCCGGTGGTCGCAAGGTCTCCGCGGTGCCGGCACCGACTCCCAGTCCGCGGGCGGGCGGGGGCGGGGACGCAGAGGCAGCGCTGCTGAGTCTGCCCCGCGCTGCGTTCGCCGCTTCGTTGTACCCGGGCCGCGGCCGTGCTGCGGGAGCCCCGCTCTCCAGGCCGCTGGCCGCCCGTCCCCACCTGCCCGCCGCGGCCCGCAGCCCCCGGCCAGCCGGACTCAAGGCCGATGGAGCCCGCGACCGGGCACGGAGGGCAAATGGGCTGCTTGGAGGCGCGGCGCGGGCAGCGGGAGCTCGGGTCCGGCGGCGGGCTACTCGAGGAGCCCCGGGCTCAGCCCGAGGCGGAGCGAAAGAGAAAGTAAGACCCGGGACTGGGCAGTGTCGCCAGGGCAGCGGTGCTCCGGGCCTCGCGTCGGTGCCAGGCGAGCGAGTGCGGGCAGTCCGGGCAGGGCCGCGAGCGCCGCGACAGCGAAGCGGCCGGCAGGGACCCTGCTGCCGAGGCACCAGCCCGCGCGAGCCTGAATCCCCGAGGAGCGCCCGCCGCCACGCGGGCCACCGCTTGGGAATAAACTTGGCGACCACAGTTCGGAGCACGGAACGAAGGCTCCATTTCGCTGGAGCGCGCGGCGACAGCGGCAGCGTCTGCCCGCACCACCCTGCCCTGCGCCCGGAGCCGGTGGGCGCCGGCCCGCGCCCCCTCCTCCGCCCCTCCCCGGCTCGGGGTCTCCCTCCTCTGCGCCCGGCTGGCGGACGCCAAAGGCGGTGCTCTAGCGCCCACTATTTCAAAAGCCCGGAATATGATTTGACCAGGACTGCGAGCTACTCGGAGAGAGAGCGAGAGCAAGCGAGCGAGCAGGAAAAAGTTGCTCTCCCCTCCCGGCAACTTTTCGCTAACTTTCGCTTTTCGCTCCCCTCCACTCCGGCCCTCCCCCTCGCCCCCCTCCCCGGCCCCCACCGCGCGCCTCGGGTTCCCGGGCCCGGGCGCCTGACGCGGCGGGGGGGCGGGGGTCCGGCGGGGAGGGGTCCGGCGCCCTCGGGGAGAGCGCGGCCCGGGCGCCCCAAGCCTCCGCGTCGAACCCGGCCGCCCCGGAGCGCGGGAGGGAGGCGGAGCGGACCCCGGGCCGCGCTCGGCCGAGCCGGGGGCCCGAGCGGCGGGCGCGCCGAGCAGCCGCGCCCCGACGCGCACCCCGGCCCCGCGCCCCGGCCCCGCGGCGCGGCCGGTCGCGAGAGACTTACTTTTGGCTAGCTTCCGCGCCCTCGCCTTGGATCGCATGGTGTCGGCTCGCGGAATCTCTCTCCTCCTCCTTGAGCCCAGAAGCAGCTACACACTATCTTCATCTCCCCAGCATTGTCAGTTTGGACACCTTCGCACATGCGCACAGAGCACTCAATCTGACACCCCTCGCCGGGGCCAAAAAAACTTTGCAATGTATTCATCATCCTCATCGTCGCGCCGCCGCCGCCGCCGCCGCCTCGGCGCGGGATTGGGGGGCTCTCCGCGGCCTTCCCGGTCTTCACCTCACTTCTGGCTCTCCCCCCTCCCCCCCCTCCCGGCGCAGCTCGGAACTGGCCCTTTAAGAAAACATTCCGTGCTCGGCGCTCACGCCCGGGGCCCGCACCCCGGACACTTTAAAAGGACCCAGGTGGCCCTGGAGGCGAGGTGACTGTCCCCCCGCCCTGCCCTAGCGTCGCGTCGCGCTGCAGCAGTGCTCCGGGCCTCGGTCGGGCCCGAAGATGGGGCGGCAGCTACGGGGCTCCGCGACTTCCCGGGATACCGGCACGCGCGCCGACAGTTCGCACGCGGGTCCGGACCCGCCGCGTGGGTCGCGTTTCGTTCCTAATTAAAAAGCTCTCGTTCCGCGTCGCCTCAGCCCTCTCCGCTCTCGCACGCACCCCTCGGTCCCGCCCCCGCCCCGCGATCGCGCGGGGGTGTCGGGCCCGCGCGTCTGAACCCGGCTCCTCCGAAGCCCCCTCCGGGCCCCGCGCCCCCCGCGGCCCCCGGGCCCCCGCCCCTCCCCCGCCCCACCCACGGCCGCCGATAGGGCTCCGCTGCTAGAAACAACGGCCCGGCCGCCGCGGGCTCGGCGCTCTGCCGCATCGGCCCCACGCCAGGGTCCTGCGCGGCGGCGCAGCTAGGACACCGCGCCTGCTGGGGGCGGCGCGGGTCCGATGGTGGCCTCTGAACCCCGGCGTCCGGGCTGCACATCCCGGGCCGCCCTGCACCTCTCCGTCTGGGAGACAGCCGGGACGCCAGGCTCAGCTGCCTGCGGCCCAGGTAAGTACGCAGGGCGCGGGCGCCCGCACTGGGCCAGGTCGGGCCTTGGCCTCCGGCCGCAAGAGCATCTCGGGCTGAGGACCCCGCGCAGGTGGAGGAGCGCGGGCAGCCGGACACTGCTGCCCCGGGCGCTCACACTCGGCGCGGTGGAGGGGCCGGGCTAGGCATGGGGAGGGTGGCCCCAGCCCGTGGACCTAGTGGGGTGAGCGTGGCTTCCTCACTGGCGAGTGATTGGATTCGAAGAACAAACTGGAAGGAAACAGAGGCCCTGGCTGGGTTGTGGCCTCTGCGTCCTTCCCGGGTTGGTTCCAAGGTCTCCTCGGGCAGCAGTCGAGGAGCTGTCACGGGGACACTCGAGCCTGGGGATCACCTTATTGCTCCACGTGGGGCTCCTGGCCGTGCCCACTCCTCTCTTTGTTGTTCAACGAAACCAGTATCCGCAGCCTGGAGACCTCCACGGGGATCTCGCGCCTTGGGGTCGAATCCACAGCCAGAGTGGAACTAAGCCTGGTACTCAGGTCCCTCGCAGCAGTGCCCGCTTGCGAGGCGGCAGTGCCTGGCTGTGCCCAGCAAAGGCCCAATGGAGGCCAGGTATCTGGGCCTTGCACCTCTGAGCCCCTGTGGCCTCCAGCCGCTTTCCTGCCGGGATCCCGAGCTTACTGCGGGACTCTTCCCCATGTGGACCCTGACTTGTCTGTTTCCTGCCCTAGGTGAGTGCGGCCAGGGGCCAACCATCCACTCCCTTCGTTCTTCTCAAGGTCCTTGTCCCTTCACGTCCTAGGGCCTGGGTCCCCTTAAGCTCGGCATATAGGAACAGGCTTTGGGGAGCTTAGGAGAGGTTCCCAGAGCAGATCGGGCAGCGCAGAAGTCCCTAGTTGGTCCCAGGGTGGAAGGTTCTACAGTTCTGCCAAACCTCAGCCGAAGGGTGGGGCTACTGACCAAGAGAGGGCTCAAGGTCGTGCCTCCCAGCAGGCACCCAGGTGCTTGAGACCTGACCATAGCCTCTGCAGTTTGGAGTGAAATAGTGGCAGCTTCCCAAAAGCTGCAGCAGCGGTCCCTGCAGGGAGACCCTGCTCTTTCCCCAGCCCAGCCTAGCCCAGCTCAGCCCAGCCCTCCGGCCCAGCTCTGGAGGCCTAAGGCTAGGAAGGCCGGGCCTTCTCCCAGGTCCCTCATCCTAACTCTCTCTAGGTTCAGGAGGGGACTCAAGGCTCTGTCCAGCGTAGGGAGGCAGCAGATGTTCCTCTTGGGCTGACCTTCTTTTTTTTTGTGTGGGACCAGGGTTCGAACTCACGACCTTGCACTTGCCCAGCAGGCACTTGTGCCTCGGAGCTATCTCCCCAGCCCCTTTGGGCTGACCTTCAAGGTGAGGGGTGCAGGCAAAGCCTAGGTGTCCCTTCCCTGCCCTCTGCCGGGGCACCTGAGGTGGGTGGGAATGCTGTGGTTGCTCCCTTGTCTGGGGAGGAAGGTCAGAGACTGAGGCTGAGTGAGAGGTCCCCGTAGCTCCAGGAAGGCCAACGTCCCCAGACTGCCTCAAAAACAAGGAGGCCACCCTCAAGGCCATGGTCCTCACCAGACTGGTTCTGGACTGGCCGGGCCCTGCCCCCGCGTGGCCAGGCTTAGAAGTGGAGAGCTGGCCAAAAGCTGAGGAGCCACAGAGCCAAAAGGTGACACCAAGGAAAGCCAGCCCACTGCCCACATAGGAGTGGGGGAGCACCTGTGTCCCTGCCCAGCAGACGCTTGGGGGACCCCACAGGAGTGCACAAGGCAAGTGGGGGCCTGGGGAAAGATGGTCTTAAAAGGCTTGAAGAGCAGCAGCAGCGAAAGAGTGGGAAGCCAGCTGATAGCAGTCCTCTGAGAGAAGATCGCAAGGGAGAAAAACAGCCCAGAGAGAGCAGTGGGTGAGGAGGGTCCTGGCCCCAGGGCTCCCCACCCCTGGATTTCACTCCTTCTGTCTGCAGCTGAGCTGCCAGGTGGCTCCTCCCAGGCCCTCTGGGGAAATAGGAACCCTGCAGAGAGCGAGAGGTGAAGACAAGTAACTGTCTATACCTCCTTTTCTTCGTGTCCCCCAAACACGGTCACCATCTGGGGGTACTCAGTACCCAGAGCAGCGAAGGCTCTGCGGGATTTCTGGTCAAGTTTTGCTGGGCCCCTTGGTCTTATCTGGGTAGCAGAGAGAATAAAAGGACACCTTCTCTTGCCCAAAACTCTGGAACTGCTACCCAGGGGGTCTCAAAGAGCCCACCTAGGCCACATGCAGAGGCACTGTCCCCAGTCAGGTGAAAGGAAGACTTCACTCTAGGGGGCATCCTCCAGCCTTGCTTTCAGTAGAAATGTGCCTCGATTTCAACCAGAAGCTAGGGGAAGCCTGGAAGGGAGAACCTGCAGTGATCTGTGGGCAGGACCCCTGGGGTGCTCCTGTGGCACCTGAAATGGTTGGAATGGGGCTCAGGCCACCTGAGAGGCCATTTTCTCAGACCCAGGGTTCTGAAACTTCCTGGAATCCGGGCTTCCCCAGCGCCACGCCACATGTGCGCTGGGACCGAGAAGTCCCCCAGCTTTTGCCCTATCTCCCTCCCAGAAAGCACCGTGACCTGAGTGACTTGGAGGTTGAGGGAGGACACGGGTCCTCGTTTGTGGCCCTGTAATCTCCTATACTACAGAGCTGCCCTCTTAGTGCCCACACCAGGCTCCTACCCACCCTTGGGTGCCAGGAGGGGCGGGACGGGGATGTGCCCAGGCAGGACTTCCCTGAGAGGAGTCCAGAGGCCCGTTTCAAGAAAACCTGCCTATTCTGTTCAGAAACCAACACCCCTGGGACCTGGGGGCAGTCGTCCTGCTGGAGCCAGGCTCCTGTGGCTACTCTGTGCTGCTAGATGTGCAGGGCATGCCACTGAGGTGGGTGTCACCATGTGTACTGGAGGTTCTGGCTGGAGATCCCTTTCACTTTGTTTTAGGAGAGGGAGGCTGCAGACCAAACTCCCCGTCCTCTCCCACGAGTCCAGGAGAGGACCAGCACCCGGGAGAGCAGGGGTCTTAGTGGCCAGATTGCGGAGACCGGGGCTCTATGCTGCTTGTGCGATATTCCACCTGGAGCAATAAACGGAATCCATTTCCCACAGGTTCCCATTCGATGCCAGGCAGGACCTTTAGAAATCCACCAACGAATTCCGTCGTTGGGCTGGCACTGCATGTGCCCTCCTATTGTACCCACACCCTATGCCCCACTGTGTACAGCTGTGTGCACCTGGGCTCCGTCTATGTAGCTTTCACTAGGAGCCAGGGAGACCCCACTTGCCACAGCACCCCGTGTGCACGCCGGGCTCAGAGACCCCTGGTCACAGACACGGCTCCGACGGCTGCCATCCTCCACGCAATCACGGACACCTCCCGTTCCTGCTTGGCAAGGCCCCGATAACAACGAAAACCCAGGAGCTGTGGCGCGGTGGAGGCAAGTGCCCTGGGCCCAGGAGCCGCTGCGTGGGAAGGCGCCCTTTGTGTCCCCAGGCACCCAAGTGAGAGGCAAGGAAGCGAGCACTTCGAATCAGCTCCCAGGGAGCCTACCTCCCCCTGCTCCTCTGGAGCTGCAGAATAGCTCACTTTGAATCGAAAGTTTGTCTTCGGGGGTACAGTAGGGGCTGCTGGATTCCCCTCCACTTCAGTGACCCCAGGACCAGGTGCCTGGTCCTCTTGCCCTTCTGTGGTGTTGGCCGGAGAAGATTGAGGGCCCAAAGGCCACATCTGGCAGCGCCCGGGGGGTGGGGGGGATGTCTCTCACCTTGGAGGGTTGCGGAGGTCCAGGGGCACTCTCTGCCCAGTCCTCTCCAGGTTCCCTCCCCGGGTTCGGGTTCAGAGCTCTCCACTCCCTCCAGCTAGGGGAGGTGCCTGTGGGCCCCAGCTCCAGGAGGTGGTGCTCCCCTGGGGGTGCTATTCTCCAAGTACCCCTGGGGGGCCTGGAGCCTTTATGTTGCAGAAATGTAACATAAAGACTCACTCTCTGGGGTGAGGGCGGGGCACATTTCAGCTCTGAGGAGCAACCCATCCCAACAGCTGCCTCCACCTGAGACTAGGTCTTGCTGGGCAGTGCTGGACACGATGGTCCGGTGTCGGCAGGGCTCTGGGGCTTAAGCTCCAGAGCTGGGACCATAGCTACTACCTCCCTCGAGAGAGGCGGGGGTGGGAGCGGGGAGACCCTGCAGGGCCCAAGCAGGCCTTCTCTGCACCAGGCTGGTGGAGAGCGTCCAGAGCTGGCTGAACTGGGCTGAGACCAGAACGACCCAGGCAGGAAAACATGATGGTTCTGCAGAGTGACCCTGAGGGGACGGGGTCAGTGGTGGGGTCAGCCTGAGAGACAGTTGCCTCCTCCCTCACCGGGAGGCAAGGGCGCCCAGGTGGGGACAAAGGCAGGCTTGCAGACCCGCAAGCAGATCAGCGCTGGCTCGCTTTACAAGCTGCGTTCACCAGAATCCTTCCCTCCTGCATCGGGACTCCTCTTGGGCATCACGTCGGCCAAGGAAGGGACCTCCTCCTTGTGTCACCTCAGGAGTGTGTGTGCGGGGCCTAACGGACCTCTCTCTCCGGCAGGCACTGCACTCTGGGTTTACAGAGGGCAGCCGGGGAGGGGGGGGCACAGGCGACAAGCGCCCCTCCTCCATCAGCCCGGCCAGCTGAGACCCCAGCGGAGGGTAGCCCAACCCAGGCCCATCAGGACCTGCCCATCCCAGGATGAAGTGGGCAGGACCGGCCAGGCAGTACTGCGGGCGTTGGCAGACAGGTGAGGGAAGGCCCTGAGGTCCAGCAGCAGAAGGAAGCTTCAGACGCCAAGGGAGATGCCCGTCGCACCAGCCTGCGGCAGGTTGGGCCAGGGGAGTGTGGACCACATTCCTCATACAAAGTCCTAGTGGTTTCAGGGCCCCTGTCCCAGCATGGCCCCTCTTCCGCCCTCCCTCCTGCCTCTCTCCCTCCCTCCCTCCCTTTCCTCTTTTCTTTTGTGGTTCTTAGTATTGAGTCCCCAGCCCTTTTTATCTCTCTTCACACAGGGCCTCTAAGTCAGTAACCTCCCCTGGTGAGGCTCAAACTTGGAGTCTTCCTGCCTCAGCCTCCTGGCATCCTGGGGTTTCAGGTCTGTGCTCCCTGCCATCTGTCCTCTTGACCTTGGGCTCTGCTAACTAAGGCTGTCAGCACCCACTGGTCTCCCCTGTTCAGATCCAGCACTTGCTCACCCACTCACTGGCATAGGAGAAAGGCTGGGGCGGGGCTGAGCGCAGCCAGTGGCTGCGGAAGGGGCTGTGTCCCCCAACAGACCGGGAGCCTTTGGCATCTCCCACCGGCACACGGCACAGCTCAGGCTCCTGGGCACAACCCAGAGGCCCTGATGACTACAGAGACTCTGGAGCAGTGTCTTGGAACCTCTAGGGGAGGGGCCTGCCAGCGGCATGTGGGCCATGCTGCCCACGGAGGCTGGGCCCAGCCCAGCTCCCTTGTGGCATTTGCAAGCAGATGCCAGCTGTGTTCAGCAGGGGCAGTGCAGGGGCGAGGCTACAGAGCCGTGCTGTAAGAGCACAGGGTGGGGAGTGGAAGGGGACTTCCCGCAGAGGGGTTGATGGGCCTAGCTCTCCTGCCCCCCACAACACAGTGCCCAACAGCACAGCACAGGCTGAGGTGGTTCCGCTGAGGCTCAGGGGCACCTGGCGCCAGGGACCTGTCCTCACAGGCAGCAAGCAGCAGGACTTAGGAGTGCTGCTATGACAACTTTAGCTGTGACTGGGGAAAGTTCAGCCGTGTGGGTGGGGTCAGTGCTTCCCTGGAGCCCCTGCTGGGCTGTGCCCCTCAAGAGCCTGGAGCTGTGGTTGCCTGGGACACAGGGGAGGCCCCACACCTCAGCCAACAGCAGGGGGGCTCTCTTCGGGACCCACATTGAGCAGGCTATGCTCAGCACCAGTGTCTTAAGGTGTTTCCAGCTGTAAGGGTGTCTTTAAAAAAAAAAGAGGGTGTCACTTAAATGTGCGTGGAGCCTGACCTGCTTGGGACCTGAGGCTTCCCGGGTGAGCCAGTTTCCACATTAGAGAAATAACAGTTTCTCACAGAAATGTGGCACTTTAAAAAGAGGTTAATTAATAAACAGCAGGTAATTGTTCATGGCACGTTGTGCGGAGGGTAATTTTCATCTTCGAGGATCCGAGGGCCAAATGCCCCTCCCCACCCTGCATTTTTCTGTAATAATCACCTTGGCTTCCCCTCCGTCTTTAATTTTTACAGCTGGAGCTGTTTATCATCGCTCCAACTTTCACTAAAAAGGCGAAACTATCACTTAAACAAAGCCATTGAAAACTCAGCATCATCTGTGGATTTCTTAACATAAATAAATCCTACAAACCAAGATTTATGCTCTCGGGATGATGTCACTCATTGGAGGCTGCCTTTCCAATCATATTTCCGTGTGTGTGTGTGTGTGTGTGTGTTGCTGAGTAAGAACACCCCATGCTGGCCCCCAGTGGCTCAGGGGCCTGCTTTGTCCCAAGACATCAGCAAGGTCTCACCCTGGTCAGTCCCGCAGGGCCCAGCCTGAATGGCGGCAGTGGGCTTCACAGACCACTCTGAAAGTCCTTGCCTTGGAGGTCAGTGTCAGGCTGAAGGGCTGCAGGCCCTGGCGTGGAGCCCAAGGCACCCCTGGTTATCAAACTTCCTGGTGCCTCAGGAGCATGTTAAAGGAAGGACACCAGGCATGGTGGAGGCGGCAGCAGCATGTCCCGGCAGGGAATGCCAGCCGTAAAGAGAAACCGCACGGACAGGTGCTCCGCATGGATGCCTGGTGAGCCCATCCCAGTTCCTGTGCATCATTTGGTGAGCCCAGCTGACCCTACAGAGCCACCCAGTGTGCTGTTCACCTTCTCCAGTCCCCAGAACAGGCAACTCCATGGAGGAAGTAGACTAGCACCAGCCAGGGGCTCAGAGGGGAGGCAGAGCATGACTGCCCAGGGCCTAAGTACTAGAAGCACCCAGAGCCAGGTCCAGGCAGGTGCCGGGTCACAAGGCCAGGGCACTAGTGCCACAGCCTCATCCAGTGCATTAGTGGTGGCTGCAAGGACATGCTCCATGCCCTCCCTACGGCGGGTTGCCCGACATGAACTCAAAGGGGGCTGTTCCTATTGGCTTACAGTTTCCCAGGGCTCAGTCCACAGGGGAGGGGCTGCTCTAAGGCAGAAACAGCATAGGGGGAAGATGTGGGGGAGGGAAGCTGCTTAGGTCCTGGGGCCAGAAGCAGAGAAGGGCCTGAGAGAGCCACACGTGCTCAACCTCTCCTCCAAGGCCACACGCACACAACCCCCTCCTGAGAGCCCAGTCAGCTGTGAACGCTTTGGCGGCAGCAGGTGAGCTCTGGGATCCTACCACTTCTCCAAGGCCCCTGGGCGTGTTCTAGAGCCTAGCTGTGCTGGCCACCATGTAAATGATGCCCTGGAGAGGTTTGCTTGGGCTTGAGGAAGCACAGGGATAGAGCGTGCCCAGCACAGTGCATGGATCGGGCCATGAGGTGCACTCCGGTTCGCAGGGCTTGCTGGACAGAGCAGCGCAGCCCAAGCTCGCCCTGCAGCCCCCCTGCCAGCTGCATGACCTCCCATCGGCCTCCGGGGCAGCACTCTTTGGATCGGTGCCAACTCTTCCTTCCACCTGATTTACAGTCCCACCACCTAACGCAGGCCTGAAAACCGCGTAAGCTTAATGCAGCTGAAATGAATGGGGAGCGTTACGGCCACTTTGATGGGTGCATGAAGTGAACCCCATTCACACACCAAAATACTAGTCAGCCATCAGAGGGACAAAGCTCTGACGCCTGCTGTGGTGAGCGGCAGGCACTAGACATGGGTGACAAAGCATGCGGCAGGACAGGCAGTGAGGAAAAGCAGCTGTGACCCCGGCAGGTGGCAGGTCTGAGAACAGATGACCAGGCAGGAGCTTGGCTTTGGTCCTCAAGAAGCTCAGCAAGAAGCCAGTAGGGCTGGCCACAACCAGGCATCCGGCAGGGCGCGGCGTGCCTTTGGTGCTTGCTCTTTGCGGGCTCAGCCACAGGCTTGCAGTCACAGCAGGGACCCCTCCCCTTGAGTTCAGCTTCCTACTGTCCATCCTGGGGTGGCGGGCTAGGAGGTCCTGGGTGCTGTGGACACAGGGGACAGTAAGCACTCGCGCACAGGGAAGACACAGTTTCCAATAGGCTGAGCAGTGGTTGACACATGGCCGGGGTGCAGTCGAGCACAGGTGGGACAGCAAGGAGCAGCTGCCTGCACGGCTGAGGAATGGCACTTGGGCAGAGGGAAGGGCCAGCGCAAAGGCCTGAGGCACCCGAGGCTGCAGAGAGAGGTGGCAGGTGGGAGAGGGGCTGTGGGGCAAGGGAGCCGGGGACAAATTAGGTTGCAGGAACTGAGGTCACCTTAGCTGACCGTAAGGTAGTCAGTGTCATCGCAAGGGCTGGGAGAGTGAGCAGAGGCAGAGGAAAGCAGCCTTCCTGGCTTTGGAGGTGGAAGGTGTGTGCGTGTGGCACATGGCCTGGGCAGAGGAACAGGGCCGACCTGGGAGCTGGAAAGAGCAGGGCCCTGGGAGCCCCAGAGGCAACCTGTGCTGGCCCCCTTGACTTGGGCCAGTGTGGCCCGTCCTGGCTCCCGACTTTAGAACTACAACAGTTTTGGTGCTATTTCATTTTATTTTATTATTTTTTAAAAAAAGTAATTTAGGGTGGGCTTCAGTAGTTTGATCAGATCTCTCTGTGGGTATCTCTGTGTGTCTGTCTTTGTCTCTGTCTCTCTCTGTCTGTCTCTCTGTCTCTGTCTCTCTCTGTCTGTCTCTGTCTCTGTCCCCCTCTCTCTCTCCCTCTCTCTGTCTCTGTCTCTGTCTCTCTCTGTGTCTCTGTCTCTCTGTGTCTCTGTCTCTCTGTGTCTCTGTCTGTCTCTGTCTCTGTCTCTCTCCCCCTCTCTCTCTCTCCCTCTCTGTCTCTCTCCCTCTCTGTCTCTCTCCCTCTCTGTCTCTCTTTCTCCCTCTCTCTCTCTCTGTGTCTCTCCCTCTCTCTCTGTGTCTCTCCCTCTCTCTCTCTCTCTCTCTCTCTCTCTCTCTCTCTCTCTGTGGCCAACAGAGCTTCCACCACAGGAAGCTTCCATGACGAGAAGCTGCACCTCATCTACACACAGTCAAGTCCAGCCAGGTCAGGTGGGAATCTGAACCAGACCCACCCAAGCGCAGCCGAAAGACAGGGACCACAGATGGAGTGATGGTGACATCCACAGCTCTGGCTCCTACCTGCTGCAACAGTGACCTGCTGTCCCCACATCCAACCTGAAGCCACCCTCCCAGGAGCTCTGGTTGTCACCCTCAGGAAATTCTTTCAGACCTGCCACATATGTGTAAATTTACTTTCTTAGTCTTCTTGAGCGCCTTTTCTAGTAACTTCTGCTAAAGAGCGCAGGGAGAGATGTCTTTTGTTAGGACGCGGTGTGTCTGAAAAGGGTACCGTTTTTCGACCAGTTGGGCTGGGTATAGAACTGGAGATGATTTCTTTCCTCTGGGAGTTAGAGAGTGGGACCCTACTGTCCCCGTCCTCCAAGGCATGCGTTGGGCATCTGAGGGAGCTCTGCTGCTGTGGCTTTGTGCTCGCCCTTTCCTGGTGGAATCACAGAGAGTCTTCTTCTCAGTCCCAGGTGCCCTGATATTTCACAAACATGCACCCTGAAGTATGGCTATTTTAATCTTTCAGATGGGAAATTTCATTCTGGGAACTTCTGTGGAAAAGTCTCTGGGTGACTCTCCCTGTGCACTCTCTGATCTGTGTTCCAGGAATGGGCTGGGTACACACAGCCTTCTTCCACCCACGTGGCCTGTGCGCCCTCCACATGCCTTTGTTCTCTTTGCTGTGGTCTTTCTCCTTCCACAGATGCTGCTGGTGCCTGGCTGTCTACACATGCCTTCAGGGCTGACCAGGAGAACTGAGACAAGGGACAGATAACGCTGATGACTCTGGGTGTTGGCGTCCTTAGGGACCTACCTGATTCTCTGGGGAGTTCCTGAGGAGTCGAGATCCAGGACTCCAGCTTGCTTATAGTCTTCAGGCCAGCCTTCGCAGCAGTCGCCGCCACCCTCTAACCCCTGAGTGTCCTTATGCCCAGTCTTGAGTCTGGGGGCGTTAAGTCCACTGAAGCCTCACGAGCCCCAGGGCCACCAGAACACCAGCCTCTTCACACACATACTGGGAAGCACTGGATCAAGAGGTGGGCTGGTGGGAGGCGCAGGAGGGGTTGTGACTCTGCCTCCAGGGTTGGTGCCTTCTGTGTCCAACTTCTCTCTGCTGCCGTTCTTATACAGTCCTGAAGGAGCTGCCAGAGGGGGAGCTTCTTGCCTGGCTTTCTGCCTCCCTCCGTCCTCTGTGCCTTGGAGACAGTGCCTCACACAGATGACAAGTAAATGACTGTGGAGTGGCTGGCTGCGAGGCTGAGGTGGGCTGAGTGACAGGCAAGGGGGGTGGACGACGGGTGGAAGGAGAGCACATGGCCCGGGCGTGGGTGGGTAAGTGTTCAGGAACAGAGGAATGGAGGAGAGAGGGACGGGTGAAATGGGTGAAGGGTGGATAGACAGAGGGGCAGGTGGGAGACAGACTGATGGGGTGGGGGAATAATGCCTCTATGGCTGTGAGCCATGGTGGACAGAGGGATGAACGGATCGTGACAGACAGGTCGGTGGACGGAAGGCAGAGGGATGCATAGCGTCTGAGGGGTGGGGATAGAAGCCAGGCAGTGAGCCAGCGGCAAAACCAAGGCCTGCAGTGGGGAAGTGCCTGCTCTGCTGGTAACAGGGGCTGAGCTCCCGGAGCACGGAGCCTGCCGCTCCTCTTCTCTTCATCCGCCTCTGTAGGGTTCACAGTCATGCCCTGGCCACGTGGCATGGGCCCGGGATCCAGCGACAGAAGCTGGTGCTCACCTCTCACAGGCTGCGGAGAACAAATAGAATAGTAGGTCCACAAGGCAGGTGGCGTCTGTGCGGGCAGGTGACACTCGTGCCCCGCATCTTCCTCTACCTGAGGAAGTTCTCCAGGGCCCCCAGAGGCACCTGAAGGCCCTCGAGCAACTGGCTCCCCCTGTGGCCTCCCCAAAATGGGGTCTCCCTGCTCCTGCTTCAGGAAAGGGATGACCTTGGATGTTGCTGGATGGGCAGGGCAGATAGGGCCCAGCAAGGGTTCCCTCTTTCTGCTTCCTGCTGCTCTATACGCCCTCGGCCCTTGCTCCCAGCCAGCGTCCAGCACCCAAGGGTCCTGCACTGGCCTTCTTCCTTGGGCGGGCCCCGAGGTGGTCCCAGCCTCGGACCTCAGCCTGGGGAGGAAGCGTGATGGGCCTAGGGGCGCCCTTCCTAGAAGCCCAGGGAAGGGTCTTGGGCCACACCTGATCCAGCCAAGTGTGGCAGGGTGCCAAAGTGTGGCTTAGGCTATCCTCGGGGGGGCTCTGCCTCATGCAGGTCCCTAGCCCAGCAGGTAACCTTGTGACCCACTACGGTTGCTTGTGGGGTGGTGCTGGACTCCCTGCAAAAGAACTGCTGTGGGAACAGCTGCCCCGGGCTCCGAGGTTTTTATGGGTTTTCCTTAAAGATTTTATTCCAGAAAAAACCAAAAGCAATTAATCCAAATTACAGAGTAGTCATTTGGAATAATATTTGCTTTAAATATATGTATTTTTTAAAACCCCTTAGCTGTGGGCTCGAGTGAGCTCGAGGTGAAAGCCACCTTGAAATAATTACATTTTTTTGCTCATTTTACGTTGTGAAAATGGCTTGCTCAATTGGGGGAAGAACGTAAAAGACCCAGCCGAATCCCTCCCAAAGCAAGACGGGGCTTTCTGCCGTTGCTGCCAGCGCGGCCACACTGCCCTGCTTTGCCGGTCCGCTTTCCAGGCGGCTTTGCTCCAGAAGGCTCCCCGAGCACCAGGCCTTGCCCACCAGGCCTGCTCTAGGCAACGACGGGAACAGAGCCCGGATGCCAGCGTGGTAGCGGTAGGGGAGCCACCCCCAGCTGCAGGATGTGCTCCTAGCACCGGGTTGTCCTCGTTTGCTTTCTCCTTTCTTTTTTCCCTCCTCTTTCTCTCTTTCTTTCTTTTTTCCTCCCTTTCTCCCTCCCTTCCTCCCTCGCCCTCTCCCGCATCCCCTCAGTCTGCTCTTCTCGCCTTTCTGGGGCTGGTGAGATAGCTCCGTGGCACAAGTGCAAGTGCAAGGTCGTGAGTTCAAACTCCAGTCCCGCCCCCCACCCCCCCAAAAAAATATATATATGTACAAATCCTTACTCTTTTAAATGTTAGGCAAGTATTTCCACTTTCCACCCTGCCCCAGCTTTTCATTTTCTTATTTTTTTTAAAGAGAACAAAAAGTAGTAAAATAAGAAAAGTAATGATATAGAATTTCACTAAACAAAATCATAGGAATTCAACAATGGTTGTTATATTGCGTATCGCTGTCTTCAAATTAACTGTTCACATTAATTGCTCACATTACCAAATACAAACATGCAAAATTGGTAAAAAAAAAAAAAAAAAAAAATGTAAGCGTGAACTGTTCCTTTCCATAGACTGGTAGAAATCAGCAATATAATTACCTGAGCTATGCTGTGCATATATGTGCACTTTGCCTCCTTGCTTCCTGCCTTTCTCCTTGCCCTTATCCGTTATTCCTTCTCTTTGATCAGTTCTCCAACTTTTCATTTTCTTAACCAATGCTTTTTGAAACCCACTTAGCGACACCCCACATTTTTGCCCTTATAGTTAGTTTTTACATTTGTCCTGTATAAAAAGGTCTTTGCCCAAGCCAAGTCAACAGTCGTTTTTCAAAGGCTTTATAGGTTTCTCTTTGGACCTAGGACATGCCTAGTAGTCTTAGCAACTCAGGAAGCTGAGGCAGGAGGATCACCTGAGTCCGGGAATTCAGGGGCACCTGGGTGACAGAGCGAGACCCCATGTCAAAAGCAAACCCAGGGCCAGGGAGACAGCTCAGTGGCATAAGACCCTGCCTGGCAAGTGCAAGGTCCCACTTTGATCCTGTACCGCTGACCCCCCCCCAAAAAAATCTAGGATCTCTTTTGAGTCCATTTTTTAGATGGTGTGAGGTAAGGGTTAACGGCAATTTATTCACCTGCAAGCCCAGTTGTTTTAGCATCAATTGTTGAGAAACTGAGATTCTCCCAAGGAGCTGTCTTGTTTACCTGGAGAAAATTAATCAGCCATGCACACGTGGGTGTAGGTGCGGACTTTGTTCTACTGAGTACATGTTTATTCTTTCACAAGCGCCACACCATCTCGGCCAGTATAGTTTATGGTACGTGCTTTGAAATATCATATGTTTTCCAACTCCTAACGTCATTTAAAAAAAGGTGAAGCTATTTCAGGTCACTTGCATTTCCATGTGTCATAGGCAGGGTCTACCAGGGAAAAGACTTGATACAGGTCATGTAATTTATAGGAGCAGTTTATAGTACTTATCCAAAGAGTTAAATGCAAAAGAGTGCAGGAGATCTGACCATGCCCAGAGCCCAGCTGAGGGCCTGGGTCCCACGGCAGTGACTTGCACGAGTCCAGCCGGAGGCCTGAGGCACATGCCAATGTCTCATGAATGTCTATGTCACAGATCAGCACTGGGAAGGCCCAGAGGTCTGTGGCGGAAGCTGGGACGTCTGCACCTGTGGGATGAAGGATCTGTGCCAGCGGCTGAGGGATCTGCTCTGGAGCCAGGAGGTGATGCTCACGGTGAGGACCGGAGCTCCTGGAACAGAACCATAGCCATCCTCGGGGACGGCGAGGACCCGAGCTCCTCCTGTGACGAGAACAACTGGGCTCCTACCAGGAAAATCAGCGTGACCAGCTCCTCCAGGAGGCTCAGCAGCACCCGCCTCCCCTCCAGCTCTGCACTGTGGCCCTGACAGCAGCCCTTGGGGGGGGCCTCCACACCCAGCACCTTGCTGGTCAGTTCAGCTGGGCGCCCCAGGCTGACCATTAGTTCCCACTATGAAAACTACCTTATCAACTTTCTTCTTTCTTTTTTTCTGGAACCAGGGATTGAACCCATGCCCTTGTGCTTGCCAGTCTAGTGCTTATTCTACTGAGCTATCTCCCTAGCCCCTAATTTTCATAAGACAAATTCTGGGATTTTTTTTTTTTTCCTTTTTGGTTGTTGTTTTTGCCTTAGTTTCAGAAGCGTCACCATCTGTTATCATGTCCTTGGACATCCCAGCCTACAAGCCTGGTTTATCTCTCTGTTTCGAAAGGTTTTGTCCAGCTTGTCTCGGTGATATGTGGTGGCTCTTGATGTCTCAGATGAGCCTTGGTTAATCTGGTCACCGAGGATATCAGGCTTTCCAATAGAAATCTCTCACCGATTTCCAGTTTTTCATGCCTAGAACGGAGAAGCAACACGCTGCTCTTCCACTGGCCTGCCTGGTGACCCTGCAAGCCTCACTTCAGATTTCTTGGAGCATTTTGTAGCTGCTTTGGAGTTTCCCTAGATAAGCATGTTATCTGCACAAAATTCTGGAGGACGTAGCTTGCGTCTTTCAGAACACGTTCATACCCTATTGAGCTTAGCTCTCAAACTTACAGGCCTGTATGTGTCTATGGCATTTATTGTTCCTTTATCATTTGTAGGCTTGATAATGGTATCTCCTCTCCTTTCTGATCCTTGTCACTTGTGTCCCCTCTCTTCCTTTCTGCTCCGGCTGGCTAAAGACACATCAAAATACTTTTCAAGAACAAGGCTTCAGCTGTATTGCTCTCTCTACACTATTTTTCCGTTTTATTTATTTTCACTCTTATCTGGGACTAGATCTTTTGTTTCTGCTTGCTTTGGTGTTAAATTCTCCATGTTAGGGGCCCGGCAGGATGGCTCAGTGGTCTAAAGCTCCTGCTTAGGAAAGCTTGGGCAGCTGCAGGGACCGCGGTTTGATCCCCGGCACCACATGCTGCGCCAGCCCTGCCCTCCTCAGGGCAGGCTGAGCCGGCCATAAAAATAAATAAACAAACAAAAATTCTGAAACAAGAAAAAAATATTTAAAAAATATAAAATAAATTCTCCACATTATATTCTTTTAAGAAAGAGAGAAGAAATTCTAATACAAGAATTTAATGTTGGCTGGGGAGTTAGCTCAACAGTCTGAGCACCTGCCTAGCTAGCTCCAGGATCTGGGTTCAATCCCTGACACCACATGCGGTGCCAGGTCTGCAACCCAGGGCACGCTGCGCTGGCCACTGAAACCAGGCACTGTGGTGCATGCCTGTAATTCTAGCGCTGGGGAGTCTGGGACAGGAGGATCTCTATATGAGTCCAGGTTGTATAGTAAGACCCTGTACCAAATACATAAATAAATAATTTTTTTAAAAGAAACTTGTTATGGTTTATGTCTAGTTGTCTCCCCAAAGCCTCATGTAGTCATTGGGCGGGGACTTCTAGAGTTTGAGACTTGATCCATGATCCCTGGGATTATAGGTTTTAGTACTGATGGGATTATGGGTGTAGCCTAAGGCAGGGGCTAAGGTAGAGAACCTGAATGTAATATAAAGAGAGACGGAGAGACAGACTCAAGCTGTTGCTGTTGCTCTGCTGCCGTGTTGGTTGGCTACCTCTGCCAACATTTTGCTGCTGTTCTGCCGCCATGAACTGGGTACTCTCCACCCTGCTCCACTCAGCCTTGGGCCAGCCGAATATGGACTGAAACCTCTATGAACTGTGAGCTAAATAAACCTTTCCTTCCTTCATCTTGAGTGTTGGGTATTTGTCCCAGCAATGAGTAAAAAGTAGCTAAGACAAAACTCAATTCAAAATTATTTTTTTAGAAAAGAATTTAATGTTACATTTTTTTTTCTAAGTACTGTATAACTGCAACTTACAAGTCTCAAAATACTGTTTTTACTTTTATCCAGATTAAAATATTTTCTAACTACTTGTGATTTCTCTTCTGCCTCACAAGTTCCTTGGGAATGTATCCATAGTTCCTGTCTTACTGGGGGTTTCTGGACGCCACTGTGTTACTGATATCTAATTTTATCCTGCTATGGTCAGAAACCATGCTTCTTATTATTATTGCTGGGCATGGTGGCACATGACTGCGATCCCAGTGCTGGGAGGCTGGACACAGGAGGATGACTATGTGGCTGAGATGCATAGTGAGAACACATAAAACGAATACATAAAAAAACCACTCTTAGGATCACTACATCCTGCTGAAGAACTGACCCTTCCGGTTAGGCTTGGTGGTCGTGGCTATAAAATCCCAGCACTTGGGAGGCTGAGGCAAGAGAGCCTCAGTGAGTTGGAGGCTAGCCTGAACTACACAGCATGACCCTCTCAAGAAACAAACAAAAGACTTTAATTAAGAAAAATGACCCTTTGTCATAAAATGTCCTACTTTACCCATGACAATATTTCTTACTCTAAAATCAACTGTCATTGATGCTAATGTAGCAAATTCAGTTTTTAAAAATTTCTGTTTAATGGTGTATCTTTGGCCATCTTTTTTTTTTTAAGAATTTTTTATTTTAGGGGTCTGGCAGGATGGCTCAGTGGTCTAAGGCACCTGCTCAGGAAAGCTTGGGTGCCTGCAGGGACTGCGATTCCATCCCTGGCACCACTTGCTGCACCAGCGCTGCCCTCAGGGCAGGCTGAGTCAGCCATAAAAATAAATAAACAGACAAGCAAGGGTTCTGAA
>PVJA010000894.1:102991-144392 GCA_004027025.1 Myocastor coypus | reverse complement strand
AAACTAATCCCTGAAGAGAAAACCCCACACTTTACACAAAACAAGGGTTGAGCTAGGTGTTCTGTGGCTGCCATTCTACACAGGGCAAACACATCTTAAAGGCTAAAATGAGCTGCCAAAGGACACACAACTAACAGATGAGGAACATGAGTCCAAAAATTGCTATGAGCATTCTGTCTACGACAGATGACTCAATATTATTGTGGCTTAAGTGAAGAGAATTAATCTCTTCATTTCAAGGAAACCTATGAGATCCACATTCCTTCTATTTTACTTTTCTAAAACAGCATGGTAGTTTCCTTCTCAAAGTCTATTATGTTTGTATTTAAGACAGCAGAAAGTTTGCAAAAATGAACTAATTTATGTCATCTTCTTTCAAAGACACCTAAATAACTTTGGGAAACATGACCCTTCTTACATTCCAGTGAACATGGCATGTCTATCTGCCAGGAAAGATGCGGAATTCAGGAGTCCATCTCATCAGGGAAAGAGATTGTCAAGTGTCTTATTTATTCTTGCCGAAACATAATACGAAACACCCACAATTTATGGTAACTGATACACATTCCTTATTCCCCCCCATAACAGGTCTTGATTTTTTTTTCATTCACGTATTTGGTACAGGGTCTCTCGACACAGCTCAGACTCACAGTGATCCTCATGTTTTCAGCCTCTCCAGTGCTGAGATTATAGGCATGTGCCACCATGCCCAGTCTCTGTCACTGGGTCATTGTGTCCTGGGGGTGGGACCAGTGTGCCATGTGGGACAAGTCTTCATTTTTAACATTTCAATAGCTCTAATTTTTCATTGTGTGCTGTGGTTTCCATGCCAAATGTCCCTTAGATGTCTCTTCCCCTAATCATGGTTAGCATCCACAGTTGGCCAGCTGGAAGGTAGGACAGGGGAGCAGGAGGGAGGAAAAGCTGCTCATGCCATGGAGTGGAGCAGAGAGAAAGGAAACAAAGGAAGGATATATTCCCTCCCAGGTCACATTGCCTTCCAATCGACCCTTGGAAACACATGCAAAAAGAATATGACTAGAATACATCCTAGACACACGACTATCATCACAACAATGATAAATTACATACCTAGGAAAGACATTAGATGTGACACATTGAAAAACTACTTTTCTTAGCTTTACGTGCTGCCCTTTCTGTAGGAATCTTTGTTAAGGACATAGAAATCTGGAAAAGAATTTGAAGATGGGAACAGGAAGAAGTAAAAGCATCAATTCATTGAAACTCTCACTTTAAAGATAGATGACTATCATCCTATGCATAATGAGGCAGTGATTATTCTCTCCATTGTTTATTCACATTACAAAGGATTCACCTCTTGGTAGTAATGAAATGCGCCTTTTGTAACACAGCTGATGTGGTGTCTTTCTTGAGACCAAAATTTTGTTAAATTCTGGGCACATTTATGAGCGAGCAAAAAACCTTTCTTCTCTCCCAACTCCTGCTGTTTAGGTCTTCCTTTTTTGGTGTAATGAAACCTGAAATTACACAGTTATAAAATGATTGCTCTTCCCTGAATTCACTATGACATTTTTGGACTATATCAAACTACCGGGGCTTTATTTTCTACATCTCTAGCATAAAACATCTCGAATATCAAATGAATGACTCAGATACTTAAGACTTGTGGACAAAGGGTAAAGAAGTGTACATTTTGGATATATTTCAACTTCCCAGTTTTTATTCTATACCTGATATTCAGAGAATATTCCAAAATTGTTTAGAATTAGCCACAAAAGAACTTTCTGTGGATAATTTCTTATTAGATAAATAATTTTAATAGCCATTAATTTTTTTGGGATGTGATAATAAGAGAACTAAGAAATCATTGGATTCGTGAGAAATAATGGCCAGAATAGAAATTTAACTAACAAATTACAGTTTCTTTATAGCAAAAGAGGCAGAGTAAAGAGCCTAAGGAGAACATTTTTGTCAGCTACTCTCTGATCAAGGATTAGTATCCGGCGTATGTACAGATCAAAAATTTCAAAGAGCTCCATTAATAAATAAGTAAAAACATTGAATAGATGTTTCTCAAAAGAAGAGGCACAAATGGCGAACCTATCTCTAATGGCTTGTGTCCACATGTTAAGCTAAAGCCTGAGACTCTCATACATGGGGCTTTTCAGGGGTGGCTGGATTGAGAGTGTGTAATTCTAGGATTAACGGTGTGGTGCTTGGATTAAGGATGTGTGACTACTAAATTATTCCACTACTTGGTTTGGCAGTTGTGTATGTGGGTAACAGGAAGGCCACTCTGCATGTGGGTGGCATTATTTAAAAGGTGTGTAGCTCAGAAAAGAAAAAGGGACAAACAGGCTGTTCCTGTTTCCATTCTACTTGGCTGCTCCATGCCATCCTGACCGCTGCCTGCCATGACATGTTAGTCATCTGCCATGCCACTCTACTTTGGAGTCAGCGAGGTATGAGCTGGAACCTCTACAAACTGAGCAAGAGCACATCTGTCCTTCTTAGACTTCAGGTGTTATGTATTTTGTCTCCATGATAAGAAAAATAACTAAGACAACATGTAAGAAAAATCTTGGGCCAGAGAGTTGGTTCAGTGCTCTGAAGCACCTGCTTAGGAAAGCTTAGGCAACAGCAGGGATCATGGTTTGATCCCGGGCACCACATGCTGCACCAGCCCCACACCCATGGCAGGCTGAGCCAGCCAGAAAGAGAGAAAGAAAGAAAGAAAGAAAAGAGAGAGAGAGAAAGAGAGAGAAAGAAAGAAAAACCTTTAACATTGTTAGCTATTAGATAAATACAAAACCACATTGAGTTTATATCTCACAACAGTCAGAATGGCTGTCTTCTAGAATACAATTAAACAGGAAATGCTGACAGGGATGTGGGGGAAAAGAACACTTACATTGCTGGTGGGAGTGTCAGTACAACCACTATGGTGGTAACAATGGAGGTTCCAAAACACAGAACACTAAAAGCAGAAGTACCATTTGCTTCAGAAGTAGCAGTTCTTAGTTTACATCCAAAGAATTAGTCAACACACCACTGGGATATGTGCATATCTTTAATTCCTGTGTCACAATATAGAATATCCAAGATATGAAATCATCTTAGATGTCCATTAACAAACAAATGAATAAAGTACATCTGTTATACATAAACAGTGAAGATTCTTTCTGTCCTAAAAAATACGAAATTTTGTCATTTTCCAGAAAATGTTTGTACTTGGAGATCATCATTTTGGGGGAAATAATCCAGACTAGAACGTAACTATTGTATGTTCTTTGTAACAGGTGCAATCTGAAAAAAATGGTAACAAGAATACAGAAGGGAAACTATGATAAGACAGGAGAAAGGGAATATGGAGAGGAGGGTGGGAATGGGGAGGAATGATGGGAAGGATAGCACTGGAATACGTTACATACATTGTAACTTCCCAGAAAATTGAAGGTAGAAGGGAGAGCTGGGCAAGGGCAATAGAGGAGAAGGGGTGACGAAATTGTGGTTCATGCAAATGGAGAAGTAAGATGAAATACGACCTATGCATATTTGAATCTGTCAAAATAAAACATCTTTAACCTGTCGAACTTACATGGACTAATAAAAAATGGTGAAAAATGTCAGGTGAGGTGGTTCACACCTGTAATCCCAGCACTTGGAAGGCTAAAGCAGGAGAGTCTGTGCAAGTTTTAGACCAGCCTGAGGTACACGGCCAGCCTGAACTGCATAGTAAGACCCTGTCTCAAAAAAAGAAAAAAAGAAAATCTCTGGCTTCAGTCAAACTGCCCTCACTAGTTCTGGGTCCAGCCAGTATTCTTTTTTCCCCTCGTCATTACTACTGCTATTTTCTTCCTGCATGTCCTTTGATATTTCCCTTTTTCCTATTTCAAATATATTTTTCTTAAAGTAAAACACATACAGCATTGTAATCTACAGCTGCATGAGTTTTTGACTGAGTTCACTGTTTAATCATCTCCAAGATGAAAACTAAGAAGCAACAGCAACAGAAAAACCATAGTTCAGCAAAATGCCTAGAGATCTTTCTGGTGCACTCAGGGGTTGTGGAACAAATCTGAGTTATTATAGCAGCCAGCGTGGACTGAGGCTAGCTGTACTTGAAAGCATAATTAGCATTGGGACTTATCTACCACCTTCACAAAGGACAATTAAACTATGGAAATGTAACTAAACAAAAGAAGAGGTTCTGGTTCTGTGGCCTTGGTGGGCAGCAAAATCTGGACAGGATATTACATTGATGCGGTGCCATTTATTGACAAGCCCATCTCATTTATATTGGAAGAGCAAGTTTTCATTATCCTAAAACACATTGTTTTGCATGGTTTCAGTTCCACTTAGGCATCTGATGCCCTCTGAACCAAATCCACAAAGTCTACTTTAGAAGAACACAGAAATTTCAGCCTTCTTATGCCCTCCAGTTTTCAAAATCTTCTTTACAATATTGTCAATGCTATTCTTTACCCTTTCAATTCCATAAATTTTTGAATGGGGATTTATCAATTAAAAAAAAAGATCTGAGATTATATTTGAATTCCATTTTGGATATAGAATTTCTTACTATTTCTTAAAAGACACAATGTTTTTGCAACAAAAAACTCACATTTCAAGGAGTTAGTCAAATTTTACATGCTTTCCAAATGAAGTATGAAAGATCATTTCCCTCTTATTTTTAGTTTGAACACATCTGAATTTATCAGGAACTGGATATTTTATAAGATTACTTCTCAATGTATAAAATTTTGCACATTGTAAGTTCTATTTTGGTATTTGTAAAACTGATAAATGGGTGCATGAATGTCTAATTTTCTTTTTTTCTTTTTCTTTTTTTTTTGTCTTTTTGAGATTGGGTCTCGCTATGCAGTTCAGGCTGGGCTTGAGCTCACTTTTGTAGCCCAGGCTGGTCTGGAACTCACACTGATCCTCCTACCTCTGCCTCCCAAGTGCTGGGATTATAGGTATGCGCCACCACACCCGGCATGAATGTCTAATTTTCATAAAATTTAAATTGTTACATTCTTACCCAAGCCAATATCTACCACCTTCCTGTATACTGCACTGAGTTCATTTGCTGGTACCTCAATTTTTGTTTAGCATTTATGAACAGTTTTCTTTGATGCAAGTTTTGTTAACATGGGTTAGGTCTAAGATGATTTGCCATAACTTGGACCCGAAATGCCGCTAAAAAGTCATATATTGAAAGGAAACTCTTATGGAAATTGATTAGATAATTGGGTGTCACATTTTTCAGTGGGTTAATCTACTGATAAGTTCATATTTCACTGTACTTTTAGGAGGTATGTTTCTCTCAGAAGATTGTGCAATATGGTGTGTGACGTAAGAAGATGTATTCCTGACCACTGAGTCTCTCTCTCTCTCTCTCTGTCTCTCTCTCTCTCTCTCTTTCTTTCTCTCTCTCTCTGTCTCTCTCTCCTGTCATGCCCCACCAGTATGTCATTTCTGCTTTCAACCAGGAAAATGTACACTAAATCCATTGCAAATGTGAGTATAATAAAATTGTTCTGCTTTAAGTGCTAGGTAGTGAGTATCTTGTCCCACTGAGGGCAACATGTCTGTCTAGTACAAATCCTTACTGAGAAAAATTTAATAGGTTTGTGAACTGCCCAAAAATATAAATGAGAATCCAACAAAATGAAAAGTTGTGGATTTATTTAGCTGTTGGTTAGCTTCTGTATGTGTAATTGCTCCTCCTTTTCTATTCTCTACTCTTTCATTCTACCTCCCAGATAAATAACTGGCCAGAAAAGCCTAGCCATTCTTCTCCTCTGGACCCTTTAATGTACCCTGAAACCTTCAAGTGGGCTATGCCATTTTGTTAGTGATAGGGGCTCGGGAGATAGTTCTGTACAATAAGCATTTGCCTGGGGAGTGTAAGGTCCTGCGTTCAATCCTCAGTATCATAAAAACAAACAAACAAAAACAAACAAAAAAAGGAACAGAAAGAAAAAAAGTGGCGGCTTCATTTTCTTAGTAGCATCATTCTCTGATGAGAGAGCAAGCTATAAAGAGAAATCATTTTCACAGTAAGCCAAGCACTTGCTGGTCAGGCAGCCTTCAAAACCAGGCTTAGTTTCCTTATCAGAAAAAATAATGGAGCACTTATAAAATGAACTGGATCAGTTGAGTTCCTTTATGTTATTCATAAGTACCCTGCAAACAATTTCAAACTCAGGTACTCAATATTTACATAAGCCTTCCCAGATTAGTATTAAACATATGGTTATGCTAAAAAGAGTACACACTGCAGTTAGGAAAGCACACAATTTACATTTCATTTAATTTTGCTTTTGCATATATATTATATTTCCTATGTATGATGAAATTTGAACAGATATTTTCCATAGCCCCCAAAATACCATATACAACTTGATAACAGGTGACATTACTTTGAGAGCCACATACTTCTTTTTTCATTTTTAGCAGTGCATGTTTGAAGCCCATGACTGATGTTCACAGTCCTACATGGAGTTGGTGCAATGTACAGAGCACAGCTTCTGTGGCTCCCTGAGCCCCTTCCTTTTTCCTCTGTCTATTGATCCCCCTCCCATTTAAGAGCTACTCACTTCCTGTTATGTATCTTTACTGTATTCTTTGTTTATAACCTCAGTTTCTTGCACAAGAGAAATTATGTAGTATTTAAGCTTGCATGTCTTAGTTATTTTACTGACATTATTGCCTCAAGGTGCATCTATTTATCAAAGTTTGCTTACATGCTTTGTATTTGGACTAACTGGGTTTTACCAAGTAAAACACAGGCCACTCAGTCAAGTTCTATTTGGATAATTTCCTAACTTGCTTTGTGGAGTTTATTCCTTGGGGAGATTCCAGGGAAATCAATTGAATTACAGGAAGTAACTGAAAAGGGAGTGCCTTATGCCTCCTTCTCCGCTTCCTCTGAGTCTGCACCTAGGCAGACTCAGGTACTTCAGCATCCTACTGGTTACCATGGTGTCTCCTCTACTCATTCCAGCTCAACCTGACAGCATGAGTAAGCTTTATCCAATAGCTTTGTTATTAACTCTGGTATATTTTCCTCTTTGCTGTCTCATGATTTAAAAATTTCATGTAAAATATTTATTGATTATATCAACCTTCATCTACACTCAAGTACCCAAAAAAAAGGTTCTAAAGTAGAGCTTTAACAGCAGTCTCCTCTTACCCAATTTCAGTTGTACCAACTAGGATATATTTAAATATTATCACTGGAAATTCTGGACATGACAGTACAGGATATAAAGTCCTTGGGCTTATTTTGATGTATGCTACCTAATTAAGATAGCTAGAAGAAGCATTTACATTAATTAATGCTGGGAAATGCTGTGCTTTCTGAAGTAGCATCATTTATTAAAGAAAACCTAGAAAAGCAAACAGAATATGAAATGATAAACCACCTTAGCACCACTATAGAAATAACTCTTAACATTTTGTAACTAAATGAACAACCTTACAAAAAGTTTTACAGATCCTATATTATTTTGAAATTATGATGCTTTTGTGGTATTTTGCCACATGGTAATATTTGTATGTAGTATTTCATGATATAAAATCATTAATAAATACTATATACTGTATGATTAATCTCTAAACACCTAAATTTTCATTAATTATTTAAGTAATTTCTTTTGATACTTCCCTAATTTATTACACTCCCTATGGCTTAGTTTTAGCAAAATACATGCGTGCACACAGGGGTGTGTGTGTGTGTGTGTGTGTGTGTGTGTATTTGTGTGTGTTATGGACTGACTCTATTCACAGTTTTGTTATTTTTTTTGTTATAATGGATACTAGTGTAATAATGAATAAGCAATTTTACTGACTAACAATATTATCATTTAATATTTTAATCATTTTTATATATTTATTTAGAACAAGATCTTGCTATGCAGCTCAGACTAGTAGTGACCCCCTGCTTCAGCCTCCTCAGTGCTAGGATTATAGGTGTGCCACATCGCCCAGTTTCCTTGGCTAATTCTGCATGGGGTCAGCACAGAATGACCTGGGATCAAACCTGGGTCCTTGTGCTTGCCAGGCAGTTACTTAGACCACCAGGCTATCCTCCAAGTCCCCAAATTACCATTTTATACAGTAAATTTCATAACTATTATAAATCCAAAGACAGAAAATAAGACCACTGTGGCAAATCTACTAGATATTTTGGGTGTTTTTCTATCCTCAGTCACCTCACTAATTCACAAAGCACCTAACTAGTGCTATTTACATGTTGTGTAATATAAATATTGCCTGGGTGCGATCACCCTTGGAAAAACACTTGATTATGAGTTATCATATTTTATAATTATGTCCTGTAACACAGGAGCGAAAAGAAGAAAATATTGAAATAACAAAAGACTGTGGAAAAATTAGTCCAGTGATGGTGAACCTTTGAGAGCCTTCAGTGATTTATATAGCCCAGTGTAGCATGTGTGTCCTAGGCTCATCATCCTTGCCTAATCCTTAGGTAGTTTCCCTTTGTGAAGGCAGTTTACCATCACTTCCACTGATTTACAAATTGTTTGTTACAGTACTTTTTACTAAAAAGGAAAGTTTGAGGCATTTCCACAGTTTGTCTGTCTCAGAAAGCCTAACCTGCTTGCTATTTGACATTTATAGAAAGGGAGATTGCTTTATTCAGGGTGGTAAGTTGAGGATTGCTGGAAAGCCAGCGAAAAAAGTGATTAAACATGTACTAAGTAATCTCCAATTCTGCTGTTATCACCTTTAGGGACAAAAATCATTGCAAAGTATACATCACATTTCACAAAAATATGAGATAGTGGGAAAGACAAAACCTCCACAAATTAAAATTATAAGAGAACTTGTAATTTGTTATTAGAACTGACACATATTCTAAAGACTTAGTATTTACAGATGATGCTGTACTTCTCATAATTTATCTGACTGAGGCCATCTGAAGGCATGTTGGCTTCACTCCTTCGGGTCTCTTTCCTCTAAGCAAGGATGCCTCTCTCATTTCTGGTTTGGGAAGAAGTCTCTAAACTAGTTCTTTAAACTAGTACATTCTTGATAAATGGCACACATTAAACTGTGTCAATAACCAGGTGTTCCTGGAGTCCAATGAATTTTGCTAACTCTGAACCATGGATAAATGACTCATCTCCTCCGTTTAAATGACCTGTTTGCTGTTATCTGCACACAGTAATTTACTGGAGGAAATTGGATTTTGCTGGTCTATACCTCCTGCTTTGTTCACCTGATGCTTCTTCCCTCTTCTATTCTAAATGCTAAATAAGTCAATCTCACTTCGACCTAATGGTCTTAAGGTCTAAATCTTTGAAAGCAACTTTAAAAAATGATACTCATGAAATAAATAGAATAATTTACTGCTAAGAATATGTCCATAAGACTGTAGAAATAAAGATGGATTAAGTATCAACAAAATAGTCCTAGAAATACTCTATATCTCAAGAGTTGCCACAAAGAATAGCTTTCTTAATTGATTTAGCTACATCTTAGGACACTCAATAAAGTGAAATGCACTTGTGTGAACATTAAAGTATTCATGCTTCAGGTGAAAATAACCTCTGTAGCCACGAAAAGCTGGCATAGATATTTATGTTAACTTGCTGCTTGTTGTGGCTAAAGATGTGAACAAAAGTGCCTCTTCCAATAAAGTTCTGACATCAAATTTAATGAAGCAATCAATCAACCAACCAGGAACTATCCATAGGGCACTGACTTAGTGCGCAGCACTGTTGTGAGTACTCTAAACTTGTGGGCAACTTAGTAACTCTATATCATTGCAAACATATAATTAAATTTGAAAAAATCTTACTATACAGTAATAACCCAGTCCATTACTTTAATTTGTGGTACCACTTCAGAGAAGACAGTTGCACTTGCATTTGTTGGGAAGATGGCCCTGATCATTTTTGTCACACTGTGTGGAGCTCATGAAGAGAGACAAAAGTTTGCTGGATACTTTCATTTGCTAACTGAATTGCTTGTGAGGTGAGATATGGGTATAGAGAGGAAATAGTGAAATGCTGAACACAAAGTTAAGTGAAATCAAAGATCATGCCTAGCAAGTTATTTTAATATCACAAGAGATTAGCTCAAGACTTGATACATATAAAAGGCTAAATAAAATATTTCCTTCTGAAGTATTTGATGATTAAATTTCTTAATGTAGTGAGATTCAGGGTGTTTGTAGATTGATTTTTGAGTCAGTTGAGAACATCATCAATGAAGCTACGGATTGAGAGCTTACACAGTTGAGAAGATTCACATAAGCAGAGGATGAAGTGAGGCACTCTGGAGAGTGGGAAAGCCAGGAGTGGTCATGAGTTATGGTGCGTGGAGAAAACTCCCATTCTATGACATGCACTTTCATTCTTTTTCATTATGCATGTCCCAAAGAGATTTTTAAAAATATAACCATGGACCAATATATCAATATTTGCTTTTATGAAGTATATATATTTTTAAATTTTTTTAGATTTATTTTTTTTTTCTTGATTCAGAACCTTTATTTGTTTATTCACTCATTTTTATGGCTGCCTCAGCCCTTCCTGAGGGCAGGGCTGGGGCAGCATGTGGTGCCGGGGATCGAACCGTGGTCCCTGAGGTCGCCCAAGCTTTCCCAAGCAGACGCTTTAGACCACTGAGCCATCCCGCCGGGCCCCTATGAAGTATATTTTGTGTCATTTCAGGATTCCATACTTTTGGTCATCTGTCATTGCAGCATTATTGTGTATGTTAATTACATGTTTGCAAACATTTCATCATTAAGTATTATTTGGATCAGTTTTGAAGGTAGTATTTATAACACAGTGTTCTCTGTATTTCAACTAAACTATGAGGATTTTGTCATAAATAAGTATTGAATATTTTCAATGATTTATGAAGTTAAAAACATGATGGTATCATGTTTATATGTCTCTAATATGCGTAATATACTAATTTTAAGATGTATGAGTTTGGGCCAAATAGCTCAGTGGTCAAAGCACCTGCAAGCAGGTGCAGGGGCTGGAGGTTTGAATCTCAGGGGCACACTGAGAAGATAACTGAAACTTTGCATAGTGGAATAAGCCTGTAGTCCCAGCTCTTGGGTTGCTGTAAACACGCAGATCAGTACAAGTTCAGTCTAGTAGTGAGACCCTGAACACCATGTAGACACTCCTCCCTGAAAAAGATACATCTTAGTGATTTTAATGAACTTTGTAATGAAACATTATTTCTTTCCATATTAGAACATGATATTGAAAAGATATTGTCATTACTTAATTCTGAACTATGTTTTCTAATGCATACATCTGAGGCTATAAATTGTAAAGCACTTTTCCTTTCACATAGCAGTAAGGAATTGTGATAGGTAGAGTGGAGGGGGTCAAAACGATTAGCTTTGGGATCTGTGCCCACAGTCAATGGATTAGTAGAGCACACTACTATTTGGATGGGTCATGAAGGTGTGGTGGGGCTGGGGGAGGATGGTGAGGGCTGTATCCTCGCCCCAGACCTTTGTTCTCTGGTTCTATTTCAGCACTCTGAACCATGCCCTCCTGTCGTCCCCCCCCCAGAGCTGATCAGCCATGACTTACCACACCACTCTCCTGCTCTATTCCTGCCTTGGAGCCAGATGAGCATGAGCTGACCCTCCTTAAAACTTGAACTGAATTAAGCCTCTCCTCCTTGAGCTGTAGATGGCAGATATTGTGTCCCAGAGGGGGGAAAAAAAAAAAACAACTGAAATGGGGTTCCATTAAGAAACAAAGCTTACATAGCAAGTTGCAAGGGTTTGTATTATAAAATGATTGATTATAATAAAGAATTACATCCCAAGTTATAAAGAGAACTGCAATGAATATAATAGTAGTGGGTAAACTAGCCAATACTCTTGAAGGACTGAGGCAGAACACTGAAACAAAAAAAAATTGAGAAATCTTTGGAGTATCTTCCCAGATTTCCCTAGAGAGAGGTATCTCTTTTACCTATTTTTATTATCCCTGAGACAAAATACCTAATACTGCAAGTTAAAGGAAGAAAAGTTAATTTATGCCATAGTCTATATATGTTTCAGTCTATAATCAGCTGGCTCCAAACAGGGTGGTACATGCAGAAGGGCAACTGTTCTTGGCAGCAAAACATAGAAAAACAATATGAAGGGAAATGGGGAGGAAATATAAGCCTCTTTCTGCCCCTATATCATATTCAGGCTACCTGTCCTACCTGAAGGCTATTATTTGTATCTGAATGTCCAGCATGCAGCCTCATGCAGTCTCAGGGTGGGCTTTTCAGAGGTAGCTGTATCTAGATTTTGGAATTAATCCATGCTCTATTGATGAGATTAAGGGTGAAAAGGCTATAGTTGCCTAGGGCATGTAGCTTTCTTAATATACAAGGAACAAAAAGAGGTTTGCTCACAGCTTTTGTTGCTTTGGGCAACTTCCGCCATCATGGATGGTTCCTTCTGTGCCCATCCACCCTGCTTTGGAGCAAATGAGCTATGAAATGAAATCTCTACAAACTGCGCAGTAACCTTCAGTTTTGGATGCTTAGTATTCTCTTCCAGCAATAAGACAGAATCTATGGCTCAGCAGGTAGAAGAAGCTGACTTGTTGGTGGACTTTGGTGAGAAGGTGCTTTGTGGGATGTCAGAACTGTCTATAATTATTAGATGGTGAGGAAAATTGCCTAGAATGAACTCTCTGGGGAGCTTGGGGAAACATTTGGTGAAGACATACCATAGTAGAAGACTCACTGGCCTGAAGATCATTTCTGGAGTGCTATCTTTCACCATCTCAGAAAAAAAGTAAATGAATGCTAGAAACAGAAAGTAATTTCTGTGTCTCTTGGTGTCTCTTCAGATCCCTCTGCCCACAGTTTGACCTAGTGCAGTAAACAAAAAGTAAAACAAGTCAAAACAAAACAACAACAAAAATATCCAGCAAAGCAAAGAGAGAGGATGTAGAGTGGAAATACAATAAATTAGAATTGCTGTAAGTTCTTGCCTACAAATTTTTATATGTTAGGTTCCTCTGTCACAATTTATTCTCTAAATAGCATTATGACTTTTCACTGACCAAAGAGTTTTCTAAAAATGTCTTTATTTCCAAGCATCAAGACTATTTACATTTATTTTTATTGATGATATGCTTGATTTCATTATTGTCAGTAGACAGAGTGGTTTTAATCTTCTAAATGTGACTTGTAGCCTTACATATTATAAAATTGACAAGGGTTTCATCTGTATTTAAAAGACAAGGATTTCATCTATATTTGAAAAAAAAGTGCATCCTAGCTTTATTGCTTGCAGTATCATTGAAACAGTCTTCAATTTTACAATTGCACTGTCCAGTTTTGCCTTAGCCTTTACATTTTTGTTGGACTATTTTGATAGACTCTGATTATATCTACAAAATAAATGAGCATATTTACAAATTAAGTCTCATCATACTATTTTTCCCCTGAGTGTATCCTCTGATCCAAAAGATTTTTTTTATATTTTAAACACCATGTTACAAATTAGTTTTCATAAGACAAAGTAAGTGTAAGAGAACAAAATGGTGGATAGGGGAGGAGAGCTCTCAAAATAGAGGAAGAAACAATGGTGTCATTGGAAACACATGATCAATAAAATTCAATGACTTACTTTATATATTTTGAATTAAAATACCAGAAAGTCAAGCATGCACCTCATACCCAAGAATCTACATAGTTTTGATAAATGAATAAAATGGTCAGAAAAGAAAAATTCTGGAACAAATTTCCTTGCTTTTCTTCTTATCTTGCCTTCCATCATGCTTCACTTCAAATCAAATCAAGATTCAGCTTTGGTACAGCCAGTTGAAGGAAGTGCCATCTGTGAGCATTTGGTTGCATTGCTGGCATGAGTGGCAAGAAGCAGTCGGATCTCCTATGGTTGTAATGGTGGCAAATCCTGTAAGAAATTCACACACAATGGACCTTGCAATTGTTTAACTACACCTGACTCTGGCACAAACTAGAGGTAAGGATATACTGTATCATTTCACTTCTTCTAGTTGTAAAGTGAAATCCATAATAAATATTTCCTGCATAGTACTTAAGCAAAATGGTTAGAAATTCTTGCTTTGAAACCAAACAATAGAATAAAATACTAAATGTTAATTAAATTATATCTAGTACAAATGTAAATTTTTCAGCTTCTCCTTTTTTACAACTGGATAGGATCTTTAAGATGAAATTCCAGAGATTATAGTGCTACATGAAAGACAATAACAAGAATTATGAACCCCCACAAATGTGTTATGATTTGTTTTATATCAAGTAGGACCATACAGATAGGGCAGAATTGCCTCCTGTTTACTAAGGGATGAACTCACTAGGTAATGAATTGCAGTCACTCAATCCATAAGTACACTGTCATTCCAGAAGAACATTTTAATGAAAGTATAGATTCAAAAATCTTACAGTATGCTTTCATGTTTAGTAGATATTTTGAATTTCTCCAAGAGGCAGATTATGTTACTATGAATACTGCTTAAAATGTCAAGAGATTTGAATATGAATAATATTATTTTTATCAATTTCTCAACCTTCAGTATAGCACATTAATTATATATTATGTTTTAATTTTCCCATCATGAAGAACAGGTTATGATAAAACCTTCCATATTTTCCTGTTGAGCTATTCAAAATAAAGAAGGAGAAAGGAAGGGACTAAGAAAAAGACAGAAACAGAGACTGGTGACATATCTTGGAGCCAGGATGCCTAGCAAGAATATTAGCTATTGGTATAACTGAGTATTTCTAAACTCAGCATTAGGAGTAGTTATCATTTTTCTTCATATATATATATATATATATATATATATATATATATATATATATATCTTCATCTAGCTTTTCATGGAACAAACGTCTTACAAGATTCAAACCGAATCGTCTGTGGGCTTACCTCTGGAAGAAGCAAAAACTGTTGGTGTGGGAGATGCTAATGTTATGACCTGACTGTAAAGACTCAGGGTTGTATAGCGCATGTTTACCTGCGCTTTGGGAGCTAACAAACTTCTTTATTTACAGTCATTTCATTAAAAATCTTTGTCCTAAGAAACTATGCCTTAATCAGAGTAGAGTCTGCATAGAGGTGGCAGCTATGTTTAAATACATCATCCATTTGACTAAAACAATCAATTTGATCAGCAATGATTCCATCTGAAACTAACAAATGCCAGCATTTGTGAATAGGTATAAACTTTTAACTAGTAAGCCTGTTATTAATTCTGCTTCCATAATGCAAATACAAATATTTAATTATCTACAGATTTGGAGCACAAGCAGTTGGGTTAGAAATTTGGATGGTTATGTGATGTAGTTCCAATAATCATATCCAGAAATAAATGTCTGTGATAGTTAAATTGATACTTGTGTGACTGCACACACAGGCTGACACAGACTCAGACACACAGATGCACAGGACTGAGTCTGTAGGCAGTAACTCACATTTATTTATACTTAAATATTTATATATACCTTAGATTCCCTTTTCTTCCTATAATCTGGGAATTTTTCCTCTTTGAAAACTGTGCTTCACTCACTGGAAGAAGTGAATTTCAACAGAAGCACAGTTCCAAAGCCTGAAAGAGCAATCTAAAGGAACGCATCATTTCTCTTTTTCTCTTCTGTGACTGCAAGTATAGGTAGGCAATATAAAAAGAATGGAGTCCTAGAATCGAAGAGTAGGCTGGTCTCTCTTTGCTTTGTACTCTCTGTTCTAATTATGTTCTTTGTATGCTTGGATAATTTGGAAACTCAGATTTAGGAGTAAAATTTATTACATCTGCACTGAGGGTCGCCTCTCACATTTCACTGTCTTTTTACTTTCATGGTCATTTAAAAGACATTTGTAGAATTTGACAAAGCGTTGGTGACTCTCCATAAGAATAATGTGCACATTCAAATGGAGCCCGGCTTCCTAATAAATCTGAATCCAGGCTGAGTTCTGGATTTGCTGCAGAACACTGCCCTCAAGTGTGGAGTTGTCGGAGGAGGATTCCGAGAGGGTCGCAGTGTAAATGTGCTAGTACAGTCTCTCCAGAGACTGTACCCCAAGATATGATTTCCTTTTCTTTTACATTTTGTGACAGCATGAAACAGACACCGATTAACTTTGGAAATATTTTAGAAATTTTTACATTGTTCATTTTTTTAAAAACTTTTTTTTGAGTTTCAATTTTTTATTGTTTAAATTTAACAATGGTTATATTACATATTTTCATCATCAGATCAGTTTAGATTAATACATATAGGTATATAAGATAGATCAAACAATTAAACATTAACCTTTCTAAATCAACATTACTTTTTTTTTCTTTTCCCCTTTCTTTTATTTGAAAGTTGACATATTGCATATTGTCCTCACAGTCATTCTACTGAGTACAGTGTGTGGGCATGACCCACCTCCCTATTGATGTTGCTTAATAAAAAAAAAAAAAAGGAAAAGAATATACTTCTCTTTGGACTAAGAGGAAGCAGATATATATACAGTCAAATGTTTTGCAATTGCAGTGGGCCACGAGTGAAGCTTGTGATGTTGGAGGCTATTGAATCTAAGCCTCCTAAAGCTCATCTCACCAATCTAGCTCTGCGTTTCATGCGTTGTAATTAAGGATTTTTTTTTTTCTTGCTGGGTGGTTTTAAAAACTTTTGAAACAGGAAATACATGGCAGTGAAAACTTGTAAATTATGACTCCTGTTTTGGTCAAGCTTTGAAACAAGGCCCAGGTCAGTATGCCTTCCAGAAGCAGCCTGTTCTGCTCAATTTTGTATTGTGCTAAAGGATCTATTTCTAAATTCTCAAAGAACTTCGAATTATTATAAAAATAAATAAATATAAAAAGAGCAAACCTCCATTTGTTGCTTTCAGAAGGATTTTTTTTGGGGGGGTCAGGCTGACTTAAGGGAGGGTCTTGCTTGTGCAGCAGGTGGAGCTGGGGATCAAACTGCAGGCCACTGACTGGGTTTACCCAAGCAGGTGCTGAAACAACTGAGCTAACCTGCAAACCCCCTATTTGCTGCTTTCACACAAATAACTTATGTAAATGAGTTTACACTAGCTTAAAAAATGTGCTGAGCATATTGCCTGGGAATAGTAAACACTTAAATGTAATATACAACCAATGTTTTGGCCCTAACTCATCCAGAAGGCTGACACTGAAACAGGTCTACAAAGCACTGTACATGGTTTTAAGGTAAATCCTAGGGGGATTTGACTGGCCTCAGAAAATACAAAAGTTACATGTTTTAATATATGGGTCTTGGTTTAACTTGTCCTTAACCACCCAGCAGAAAAGTTTAAACATAAGGCATGAAAAGTAAAACTAGAATAGTATCCTGAGCTGTAAAAGCCTTAAATCAACAACTTCTGAAATTGCCAGTTCTGCCAATAACCCACTGCAATTACAGAATATTGGACATTGGTCATGGTATATAATCCTTTTGAAGATTTGCTGTATTCTATTGGTGAGGATTTTATTCAGGATTTTTGCATCTATGTTCATGAGAGAAATTGGCCTATAGTTTCTCATTTTTAGTTGCAAATTTCTCTGGTTTTTGGTATCAGTGTAATACTTGTCTGTAGGAATGATTTTGGGAGGAGAGCTTCCTTTGCAATTTCATCGAAGAGTTTGAGGAGTATTGGGGTTATATCTTCTCAACATTTCTTGTAGAATTCAGTGGTGAATCCATCAGGCCCTGAACTTTTCTTTGCTGGTAAGCTTTTTATTACATTTTGTATTTCATTGGCTGTTACTGGGTTATTGGGAGTTCTTATATCTTGTGATTCAGTTTCGGTAATTTGTACCTCTCTAGAAACCTGTCCATTTCATCTTTGTCTTCCATTCTGTGAGAATAGATTCTCAAAGTAGGTGTTAATGATCTTCTGAATCTCTGCTGGGTCTGTAGTAATTTCACCCTTTTCAAACCTTATTGCATGAATTTGAGTCCTTTTTTCTCTCTCTTTGATGAGGTAAGCTAGGGGCTTATCAATTTTATTTATTCTCACAAAGAACCATCTCTTCGATGCATTAATTCGTTGTATTTATTGTTTTCTTTGTCTCAATTGAATTAATTTTTTTTTGTCTTTTTGAGACAGGGTCTCGCTATGCAGTTCAGGCTGGCCTTGAGCTCACTTTTGTAGCCCAGGCTGGTCTCGAACTCACACCAAACCTCCTGTCTCAGCCTCCCGAGTGCTGGGATTGTAGGTGTGTGACACCACACCCGGCTTCAATTGAATTAATTTTTGCTCTAATCTTTATAATTTCCTCCCATCTTTTGGCTTTTTATTTTGTTTGCTCTTCCTTTTCTAGTCATTTTAGATGCTTCATGAAAGTACCTATTTGTTCCTGGTCAGTTTTCTTAATGTGTGAGTTCAGAGCTATAAATTTCCCTCTAAGAACTGCTCTCATTGCATTATATAAATTCTGGTAGGGTTGTGTTGGAATTTTCATTCAGTTCTATATATTGTTCAATTTCTTGTTTTATTTCATCTGTAATGCACTGTTTGCTGAAAAGGGTGTTTTTTAATTTCCATGTATTTCTGGGGTTCTTGTGGGTTCTTTTGTCATTTATTTCCAATTTCATTGTGCTGTGGTCAGATAATATGCATGGCATAATTTCTGTTTTCTTGCACACACTTAAGCATGACCTATGCACTAATATGTGGTGTATTTTGGAAAATGTCCCATGTGCAGCTGAAAAAAAATGTGTACTCAGATGTGGTTGGATGGAACACTATGTGTATGTTCACCAAGTCTATTTGTTCCAAGTTTTGGTTCAGTTGTGTGACTTCTTTGCTAATTTATGTTTGTTTGACCTATCTTTTTGGGATAAGGGGGTATTAAGGTCTCCTGTTAAGATGGTGGTAATGAATGTTAAATTTTTCATGTCCACTAATGTTTGTCTTATATAACTTGGTGCTCCAGTGTTGGGTGTATATATATTTATGAGTGTTACTTCTTCATCTTGAATTTTTCCCCTAACCTGTATGTAGTGGCCTTCTTTACCTTGCTTGATCAATCTTGGTTTGAAGTTTAGACTGTCTGCAAGCAGGATTGCTACCCCTGATTTTTTTTTTCTTTTTGAGGTGATAGACAAGTAGCATTGTTTTCCATCCTTTTACTTTTAACCTATGAGTTTCTTTAGGAGTTAAGTGCATTTCCTGTATATAGCATATTGTTGGATTTTGTTTCCTTATCCATTCTGCCAGTTTATGTCTTTTAGTTGGAGAATTGAGTCCATTTACATTGATGGTTATAATTGAAATGTATTGATTTATGATTGATGTGTCATTTACTTACTACTGTTTACCACTTTTTCTCCTGTGTTTAATCGGTTGCACTATTTGGTGGGTTCTTTCTGTTCTCATTTGTGGGGTTCAGGTCATTTTGGTCCCTCACTGAAATATCTTTTAGTAGCTTGTGTAAGGTTGGCTTCCACATCATGAAATTTTTAGTTGCTCCTTGTCATGGAAGTATTCCACTTCTCCCTGGTACTTGAAAAAGAGTTATGCAGGGTATAAAAGTCTGGGCTGGAATTTGTTTTCATGGAGGACTTTCAGCACTCTGCTCCATGCTCTCATTGATTTCATGATTTGTGAAGGGAAATCTGTCATTATTCTAATAGGTTTTCCTTTAAATGTGTTCTGTTTCTTTTCTCCAGCAGCTTTTAGTATACATTATTCTTCTGCTGGATTTCTGGGATCTTGACTACTACATGTCTGGGTGTGTTTTTAATCTGGTTGATGTTATTTGGAGTTCTGTATGCTTCAGGTACTTCAATGTCCTATTGTTTTCTCATATTTGGGTGGTTTTCTGCTATTACTTTGCCCATATTTTTATATTGTATTTTTTTTTTTTTTGTCTTTTTGAGACAGGGTCTCGCTATGCAGTTGTGGCTGTCCTTGAGCTCACTTTTGTAGCCCAGGCTGGTCTCGAACTCACACCAATCCTCCTGCCTCAGCCTCCTGAGTGCTAGGATTGCAGGCGTGAGCCACCAGGCCCAGCAACAATTTCTTTATGAAGAAGTGGATGGCAAAAAATATTAATTAAGTACTTACCCTAATTATAATATTTTATTTGAAACTGCAATACAAAAATAAATAGAAGACACTTAAAAGTGTCTTGTATTTATTTTAAGGTATTTATTTTTATTATGTATTTCTCCATAGGTTGTCACATTTTCCAAATAAAATCCTATCATTCCTTTACCCAAACATACAAAATGCTGCCTATCATCCAATGAATAAAGTGAAAATGTCAGTCTGGCATGTAAAGATCTTACAAAAAGAAATATATACAGAATGTGTCTTTCAAAAACCACAAGTAAAAGTAGCTGGATCATCAAATGCAATCTATAAAAATGATTGATATAAGCCAAGAGTAGTTCACCTGCCTGTAATCCCAGCATAGGGAGATTGAGACAGGATTCCTGTGAGGTGCAGGCTAGCTTGGTAAAGAGCCCTGGAACGCTTTAGGATGCGCCTAATGAAAGATTCTTGTCCCAGGCCAAAAGGAAGAGGAACAGCACTGGCTTTTGATTTTCAGGCAATATGTGTCATGTATTTGCAGAAAGTTTGTCTGCATTTTTCTCATGTCCAAAAACTTCCTGAGGCAAAGATTAAGGGCAGCAAAGTAATGGATTTTGAAGAAGAAATTTCAAGGCAGTCTAACAGTGAGTCCAAGGTATGGCTGCTATTGAAAGCGTTTAGCCAAATCTATCGTGAGTTTAATCCCTGGCACTGAGAAAAAAAATACAGACCCATGTTTAGCATCAAGAGAAAACAGCTTATTAGAAAGATTAGAATGTTGGGAATTTGACCAGAAAGGAAGCTCCAGTAAAGTTGTGGCCTGTACAAATGGAACACAGAAGAAAATGGTCAAGCTATCTCCCTATCCCTTATTAAACATTTTAAAATGAATAGATTTTACTCACTTAATTAAAAAAATGAAAATTCATATAGAATTTCAAACAGAACTAGCACTGTACACAAATGTATTTAACTAGACAAGTAATTATGTTGTGGCGCTATATCAATATATATCAATTCCCAATAAAACTTGATGGAAAGTAGGAGCACAAGGTAACCTTTTTGATTAGATAAAAAGCACCTACTTAAACATAAAGCTAACATTACAGTTAATGGTAAAAGACTGAAATGTTTTCTTCTAAAGTGAAGATCAAGATCAGAATAATGATGTTTTTTCTCATCCTTTCCTTATTTATCATCTTTCTGGAGATTCCAGCCAGGGCAGAAAGCAAGCAAAAGAAATAAAAGTCATCAAAATTTAGAAGAAAGAAGTGGAATCATAGGCTTGTGCAACCACTGTGCAAATCAACTAGGAAATTCCACAAAAAACTAGGATTAGAATTCCCATTTTGCTCATCTGTTCCTCTGTGAGTATTGCACTACAGAAATGGATATGCACCAGATGTGTAGCAGCACCATACGTAATAGCTAGATATTGAAACTCAAATGTCCACCAACTGAGGAACAGATAAAAAGATATGATCTTTTTATATAGCAGGATGGTCATCAGCCATAAAGAAGTACACACCTGAGACAGTTATAACTAAATGGATACAAATGGAGAGCATATTCATAAGTGGAATAAATCAGCCTCAGAGTAAACATGTTGCTTCACTGGTAGAAGAAACTGGGAGAGTACATAAAATCCAAAATGTAGATTAGGCATTGTGAATTGAGGAGACACTGTTCAGGAGGAAAGAGGAAAGGAATATAAAAAATACAAGAAGGGGAAAGGAAAAAGTAACTAGTTATATTACTAGTTTTTCTTGGTTCATTGAAAAGAAGGGTAAAAGCTAATATCATTGAGAATTTTATGGTCATATTTTGCACTGTGAGTAGCTACTTTGAAGGTAACAATACATAGCAAATGAACTATTGCTAATCTGCTATTATTTTGTTCTTGAAAATTAGCTTCATTGTCTTCTATAAAAAACAAAAATGCAAAAAGCAATAAACAGTACATTTAATCTTAATCATATCAGTTTATCTTTCTGACCTCTCTCATAGCCCCACCACATCATTATATTTTTAATCTGTATTTACACATACACATACTGTATAACTGTGTTTACTATCTCCTGCAAAGTAAAGGAAATTATACTCTGAAATCATCTAGAAAGATGCTAATATATTACAATAATTTGATCAAACATTATGACAGAGTCAATTATCCTATGCTGCAAATTAAATATAACATAGATTATAGTTTACAAAAAGTTAATATTAAAAAGTGCTAATCAAACTTGAGAGATTTACATATAATTTTTAAGGAAAAGAATGCAGAGATGGCAATTGAGACGGGGCGTGGTGGTATGCGCCTGTAATCCCAGCTCTTGCAAAACTGAACAGGTGAATCACTACGAATCAGATCTAGTAGTGAGGCCCTGTAGACCCTGTAGACCTTTCCCTAAAATATAAATAAATAAATAAATAAATAAATAAATAAATAAATAAAAGCCTGATGATTTCAACTAGCAAAATGTATGAAGGTTAATCTAAGAATTTATAGGAACCTGCTTTGTAATAAATTAACTCACTTGGACTGCATCACTAAAATTATTTTTTGATATAATGGAATGATAATTGAATTCTTATCTAATTGGAGACAAGGGAGATAGCACTACAACATAATTAATAGCCTAGTTAAATACATGTTTTTTCCTGTGGAAATAATTTGCTTTCAGATTCATGCTGAGAAGGGACCAGCTTCTCTTTTTGATATTATACTTTAGCAAATGTAGCATTGTTTCTCCATCAAATTAAGGCAATTTGGATAACTCAAGTCTTTGGGTCTTTGCTTTTCAATCACCTTCCATTGTTACTTCAATCAAAAAAAAAAAAAAATCAAGAGGCTAATTTCCTCTTTTGTATCTAAACCAAAGAAATGACACTCCTAAAGGAGCTAGAGATGTAGAGGCTCATGCCACTATCATCACTTTTTAAATTATCATTTTAGCTGTGCGTGGTGGCTCACGCCTGTAATCCCAGTACTCGGGAAGCTGAGTCAGGATGATTGGTGCGAGTTCAAGACCAGCCTGGACTACAAAAGTGAGCTCAAGGCCAGCCTGAACTGCATAGGGAGACCCTGTCTCAAAAAGACAAAAAAAAAAAAAAAAAAAATTATCATTTTATTTTTATGTATTTATTTTTTATTTGATACAGTATCTCATTATGCAGTTTAGATTCATACTGGTCCTCCTGTCTCATCCTCCCCAGCACAAGGATTACAAGTGTGTGCCACCTTGCGGGCTTCGGAGGTAGCTTGGCATGCCCTGGATTCCCAGATCGCACAGCAAGTGATATTGGAGATCCAGCTTGAATCCTTGGGCATCGCAGGCCAGTGGTTAGACTGCCAAGCTATCTCCCCTGCCATAATGTCCTGTCCATTTTTCTCCATTATCATTTTCTAGATCAAGCCTGCTCCTTCCAAATTCCCAAGACCAGATATAGGCAGGTTTTCACAGGCAAAGCAAATAAAAATCTAGGTAGATAAAAATGAAGATTTCTACAAAATTGTCTGAAATCTAAGTCTTTCTTAGATTTATTTCTCTCTTTTTCCTCACATACTTATAAATTCAGAGTGCCAATTATTAGTAGATATTAGAATCACTTTTTTGTGTGACTTTAGACTAGCAGAGGTATCACATCACCTCAAAATTAAGTATCTGAAAAATTATTTGAAAATAAACATGATATTTATTATGGAATCCATAAAGCACAAGCAATTTTTAAAAACAAAAATATTATATGCCAGCCTTGTTGGTGCTAGCTTGCAATCCAGCACACAGGAAGCAGGGGAAAGAAGATTTGAACATTTAATACCAGTCTAAGCTACATAATGAGTTTGTAACCAATTTCAGTTACATAATTTGGCACTGTTTCAACACTAAAAATACATCAATCAAATAAATTCATGCATATATTAGAATAGCAATTTTAAAGGCATTTGGAAGAGATAAGACTAAAAATATAGAAAAATAAATGTGCTAGTTATAAAATAACTTCAACATTTGGAGGGCTTTTTTGAGACTACCATCTTTCTTTGGATAATGATAGAAGTATGTAAATACTCATATCATTTACATTAATTTTAAAAATGTCAGATTTTCAGAATTTTTAGATGCATAACAGCTACTTTTGTCTAACTAAAATGACACCACTTTATAGAGAGCTCTTCCTGGCCCTCCCGGAGGCCCAGAAAGTTTATATTTGTCATTCCAAAAATAGCTTACTACAATCCTGCCAAATTAATTCTACTCTACTACACCCAGTGCAACCTACAACAAGAATAAAGACACTAAGGCATATTTATAGTTGTGGGGAGCCAAGGAGTACTAAGTCCAGCCATGATGGCTGCTATCTGTAACAAAGGCTTTGATCCTAGACCGACCTCAGGTTTTATTAATTGGCTGGGAAGGGAGTGGTTTAGGGATAACTGTGAGAATGGCAGGAAGTAGCTGAATGGCAGGAGCTGGGTTATGTAGGAGGCCTGCATTCACCTTTGAGGTACACAAAGGAGGATGTACAGAGAGTAATCTGAATTATACATTTTAAATTGTATCCAGTGTTCTGGGGTCAGTGCCTTGTATGTTAGGTTTAATGTTTAATCCCTAGGAAGTCATAGCCTCTATCTCAAGGATCGTCCTTTACCAACACTGGAGCATTGTATCTTCACCCCATCTTGTCCTGGCTCACTGAAAGGAGCAACCAATAAGTAAGGTTTTGGTGAAATACAACCGTTGACTTCGAAGACTACCAACAAACCTTCAGCTGGACTGACACAGACTGATTAAGGACAACCGAAAGGAAGAGAAGTCCTAACCAATTCTTTACACGTCAATATGTGGCAATAGGGTTAGGCCCAGCCAAAATGAAGTCGGTTGCTCCCCTTTGAAGAAAAGAGTTGCTCATTTAGTCCTCCATACCACTTATGTAAAATTAAGTTATACTTGTTGAATTCATAAGCTTCCTGCAATATTTTTTTTTTAAAATTAAGTTGGGCATGGTATGCATACTTGCAATCCAGCACTCAGGAAGTGCAGGCAAGAGAATAGAAATCCACAGCCAGCCTGTGCCACATAATGAGTTTGTAACCAAATTGAGCTACATAATAAAACCCTGTTTCTAAACTCAAAATACATAGAGCAAAACAAACTTGCATATCTTGGAATAGCAATTATCATGGAATTTGGAAAAGATAAGAATAAAGGTATTATAGGAAAATAAATATGCTGTTTACAAAGATAATTTCAACATTTGAAAGGCTTTTTGAGCCTGTCATCTTTCTTTGGATAATGATAGAATATGTAAATACTCATATCATTTACATTAATTTAAAAATGCCAAATTTACAGAATTGCTAGACGTATAAAAAATACTTCTCATCTAACTGAAATGGCATAGCTCATGTAAAAATCCTAGTTTTCTATCCTTGATAAATGTATGTGTCTCTCTTATAGGAGTACGAAAATTCTCTAAATGTATTACATGTACTTTTTATTTATCATATACTGTGAACAATCAGTTTTAAAAATTCATAAAAAGAATAAGTATAAAGTAGTTTAATTCATAATTTTGTTGCTTTGAATTTGCAGACTGAAATTATCTTTATTTCAAATTTTATTTACAGTTGATAGGTTCTTTAATTTTCACTTTTAAAGTATTTGTAGAAAATTTCAATCATGTATAAAAGTTGAGAAATTAGACTGTTATTTAACTACAATCTTTACATAAAACTCATCAATTTCTTTTATCTCTATTTTTGTCACCAATGGAGTTTTCAAGCAAATTCTCTAAATCATGTGTTCTCTAAATACTGCAAAATAATATTTAAATAAGAATGACTTTTGAATACAGACATAGCACTTACAATATAGCAATCAACATTTAAGAGTATTTGTTTTGAAACATATAAATATGATTTTCCAAGCATTTAAAACATTTCCAGAAATCATCTTATCATATCTTTTACTAAACCTCCCACATATTTTTTTCAATCTGCATTGCTACTATGTTGCAGTTAAATGCAAAAATCTTTATATAACTACACTTCTAAAATCCTCTTTAGGATCTTAGCAGTTCAAGTGTCTGGCTATAATAAAATAATACCATCTATTCTTCTAGGTTTTTCCAACAATCAAAATGACGGATCCTTTTACTTTTATTTTAATGTATTTCTAATTTTAATTTATGCAATAGTTAAATATGGACTCAATGTGTCCCCTGAGTTTACAGTCACAGTTCCCCTGCCTCAGCCTCTTGAGCACTGGGTTTCTGGGAGCCTTTCACGGTGCATGGTGCATCATTTTTGCTCTTGCCAATGATGGCGATTGCATGTTATAACATTAGGATTCTCACTTGCACTTCCATTTTTCCTGAAAAAAATCATATTTTCTAACTATTGGTCATTTACGTTGCAGTCAGTAATTTTTTATTCCTATTTTGCATACTTATTCCTGCTGCGACTGTTCTCTATTGTTTTCAAACTTGCATTTTCGTTGACAGAAATACAATAATTGTGCCAGCTTGGGGGTGATTATGTCACTATATTTTTTATCAATAATAGCAGCAATGAGAGCTGTAAACTTTCAAAATTATTCAAGTCTTCCTTTATGGTTGGATTTTTCTTTTATCACTAGTTTTTTAGACACAAAATCTTCCTTTACCAAGTAACATATAATTGTATCCAATTATTTTTAGTTAAGTGTTTTTTCCTTTCAAATTAATTTTATGTTTTAGAACATGATATGCTGATATTTTGCTCTTTTTGAAGTGACAATGTGATAGTTTTTGATACAGAAGGACAAAATTCCTAGAATGAATTTTCTAGAATTCTTTCTATTACCTGTTTTGAAATGCAACGTATGTGGTTTAATAGGATTGTGTGTAGGATTGTCTTGAGTCTCAAATCTGCTTTGCTAGGCTGCATATTGTCACCCTACTTGAGCACATTGAGTTTCTGCATTTTGTAGATTCGTATTTGGTATAATAAACTTTCTATATCTCATTCTTTTCTAAGTGTTTTGAAACCTTACTGCTCGTAATAGTCAACAGTGTTGTGGCTGAGACATACCTGACATCTAAAATTTACCTGATACAATGTATATCTGTACCAATGCCCCCAAACAAATGTAAATAAAATACAGGACAAACATACACCACTTAATAATCACATTAAAATAGAGTCCTGATTCACCTGTAATTTTTTTTTTAAAAAAGCACTTTCCTCTTATTAACACATCTTGCAACAATTTAGTTTTTAGATTGAATTGAAAAGCTCACTTAAAAGCCTATTTAAGAAACAGGAGGGGAAGAAATGATTTCCCTTGTCCTCCATAGTAGTACAGACTAATCTTGAGTATATTTAAAAATCAATATTTAATTATGTTCACCCTTAGTAAATGTATGTCATCTCTAACTTAGATCAGTAGGGTCTTCAACAGACTTAGCCTGATTGTTATCCATGCTGAGGTTATAAAGCAGTTGGCAAGCATTTACTCTTAGGCAAGTCCTACAATATTTATGACCAGTCAGGGATAATGTTTTTCTATCCAATTGAGATATGGAACAGGAGATGAAGAAATGTACGAAAGGTCAAAGATAAGGCAATGATTTTCACACACAGGCCAGAGATTTTGTGATATTTCCTGATCAGTAGTAGACCTTTGGCTCTCTAACCTGATTTTCTTGTTACCATTTGATTTTTTTTTTTTTTTTTGAGACTGGCTTCTATCACCACAGGCAGTGATTTCATTGCATTTATTTTGCCACTTTACAGGATTTACTCTGTCAAGGAGCTTTGCCTATGGCAAATACAGCTTGTGATAAATGATCGTGTCATGCTTCAAAACAAGAGCTAACATAGCTGCATTAGTAACTTAGAGACCTTATTATCCTCCTTTTCACTTGCTCCAACTGAAAGAAAAAAAATTGATTACACAGAAAATTCGAAAAGTTGTTTTCCAGGAGAAGTTTTGGGAAGAACTGCATCCGCACACCACTCTGAAAATGTGGTAATAAGAATATGAGGTTAGGAAAATTCAGGCATAGAAAGTTCACAACAGATGAACAGCTGCATTGAAGCACTGCTGCTTGCCCTGAGCTGATGGGAATTGCCTGTCATGGATGCAGACAATGCAGATTTTCCCTATGATGAATTAAATTAAGCTAGTCTGTGAATTTTTAAACTGTAAAATATTAAACAAACATTGAGAACTTAGGTGAGGATTTTTTTTTTTCCATTTTGAAAGAAAGGTTATTGCGAGTCAAGAGAAAGTACTGGCAGTAGATTGAATTCCCTGAGCAAAACTTCAACAGACATTTCAAACGTCAAGCAAAACACGGCTTTTACTTTTACAGCAGAAGTATGCAAATAAAGGAAGACTCATATGTGAAAAAGTGTGATCCACAGAGTTTTGGTGGTTTTTTGCCTACAGTGAGCCTGTGCCCACATGTATACATCACACATATAGTAAAAGTCAGAGGTCTTGAGGAAAGACAGAAGCTTAAGTAGTTTTATTAAGTCTAGCAGCAATATGGTTTTTTACACTTTGGCCATAAATTCAAATAGTTCAGCTAATCATTTATCAGACAATGAATGGAAATTTGGAGGGTCTTTGACATTGCTATACATTAATAATGAAACTTCTAAGAGTTTTTAACTAAGTTATATGGGGAAGAATCGGTTATTTCTTGCTTTAAGCTATTTCTTATATGCAAAAGGATATAGAAATTATTAAACTTATTTCTTCACAGGATCATGGGACTTAGGAAAAAGGCAAAATTGCCAATGAAATCTACACTAACAAAAGAATTACCTTACAAATCTGAGGACTGAACATACCAATGGCAGATCTCTGCATGGAAATAAAACTCTGAACTAAAATTCTAAGCAAACAGCCAGGAAACAAAACTACAAATACGATAGCATTTGAAATAAATGATCAATGTTTGATCAGCATCTTTCAATTTTCCTACTATATATTTCTTGTCTCAATTTATGACAAAGAAAGCCCTACAACCTATATAGAATGTTTTATCTCCAGCTTCTCTATATCAAATTTCTCCTATTGTCATATTCCAAGATCCTTCTCTTTTGCAACTCTGTACATTACCAACTTACTTGAATAACTTTGAGTTTGTGTTATATGTAGCTAATGATATCTGATATCCTTGCAATATTACAAGCTCTAAATAAATAGCTGCTCATTTTATATTCTTTCTCTTTCTTCTTTTCCTAGGGGTATTATTAGTAATCAATTGACATTTCTTATAATTGTGAACTCAGATTTCTACCCAGTGAAATATCTACATATGTTGCTGATATCTTACACCTAACAATTTTTTTTTTTTTTTTTTTTTGTCTTTTTGAGACAGGGTCTCGCTATGCAGCTCAGGCTGTCCTTGAGCTCACTTTTGTAGCCCAGGCTGGTCTCGAACTCACACTGATCCTCCTGCCTCAGCCTCCCAAGTGCTGGGATTACACGGGTGTGCCACCACGCCCGGCCACACCTAACAATTTATTAAGCCGGTGCCACTATTGGCTCAGAATCCAATACTGCTTTGAGTTCTCTGATATGTATTTTCATTTTATTAACTGAGTTTTTTTTATTAGTTTCCATTATTTGTTAGAACATTTCCCCTATCCTCTTTTATGTTTTGTGATTCTTTTTTTGCTATATTATCTATATAAAAGTGTTGTTTTATCAGAAGAAAAAGTTTTACAAGATACAATATAAGTATAGGCTGTATAAGCCTGAAATTCAAGCAAGTTTGACATACTAGTAAGTTCACCTTTCAAAGTGTACTATGAGTCATACTTAGAATTTGATAAATGGCTCCTATTATAACAATTGTTGCATCCTGAGATCTTTGTTATAACTAATAGAAAGTACTATCTTGAATTATTTAAATATCTAGGGGCAAGGATTGCCTGGTGCATTTGAAGGCACCAATTATCAAGATAGGGTTAAAACACTGAAGTATCCCTTAAAATCAAATCTGGCCAGCCCTCAGAGGAGTCCTAATGGATGGTGATATAGCTCAGTGGCATAAGTGCCTGCCTGACAAACTGAGGCTCTAAGTTCAATCCTGGACCAAACAACAAAACAAAACAACACAACGAAACAAAAACAAAGGAGTCCTAATATTAAATCATGTCCTCCTTCAGAAAATAACTTCTACTTTTACTCCTATTATAATTTTAATTATTAAACTTTTTTTTTCTAACTTGCATAACTTCAGAAAAGTTAGTTTGGACTTCCACTAACCACTGTGAGGTACTGTTGACTTGAATAAATGTGTTTACTTAGAAGATACTATGGGAAAGAGAGGGACTAATTCTTTGACTGAAATTATGTTCACTGATAGAAGACTAATAATGAAATTTTGATTTCAAACCTTGCTTGACTATAAATTTAGTATCCAAAGCTACTAAAAATTTAGCAAACTAGAGCAATAAATATCTATTTCAAACTTTCCTTGTCTTACAGTTGCCTCACAATATTACACCTTTCCACTTACTGTTCCCCATAAATATTCATGTCACCCAAAAGTCTTGTAAATAGTAAATTATCAAATTTAAAACTTTAACTTGAGCTAGAGTAAGATTCGTAATTACATTTATTAAGTGAAACAAGACCGACAACTGTGTACTGGATAATTTAAAATTATTTACATTCATATAATATGGGGTTACCCTTTTATTGGATTTCTGTTGTTACTATGTCAAGTAGCCAGGAACATTTGGATTCAAACAACCAGTACTCAGGTCAGTCAGATAGCACAACAGTTTGAAGTGCCTGCTTAGGCAAGCACATAGGGACTGGTGTTCAATTCTCAGCAACAGAGGTTATGTCAGCCCTGCTCCCAGAGTGGGCTGAGGGGTCCACAAAAAATAAATTAATAATAATAGTAAATTAAAATAATAATAATATAAGTAAATTAATAATAATAGTAATGGTTGTTATCTCTAACTCCTGAAGCTTAGAGATGCAAGTAACCTTTTTTTTTTCTTTCTTTTTAAATTTTAGTAAGGGTCTACAGAGTCGACAGGGTCTTACTACGCAGATCAGACTCATAATGATCTGCCTGTTTTCAGGCTCCCAAGAGCTGGGATTGCAGGTGTACAATATCACGTCCAGTCTCAATCACCTTCTCAGCCCATCCCAGGTACAAGGCCTGCATGGCCTGCTGGGGATGGAACCCCAGCAGCTGCATCTGCCTCAGCAGGCACTTTAATTGACTGAGCTATTTAGCAGGCCCCAAGTAACTTAATTGTCTGGAAAATTAATTTCATTACATTACTAAAGGCAAAGGGAACTATATAAAATATTTCAGAGTATATAAAAAATTCCCATCAATAGTATTTAAGATTTGAAGAAGGTATTGATACAGCCATAGCTCTAACATCTCATTTTGTCAAAAGGTTTAAATTTATGCAGTAAGATATAACTTAAAACAAAATTATATAGGCAATAGACCCTTTACTTGAAGTGCAATCTAGGATACACATTTGGAAAGGAAAGGGCTTGAGAACAAGTAGCAAGATGACTTAAAAGCCAAAATATTTATAAAGCTAATGGGACATTAGAAAAATTATTCTTCCATGTTACAAAAATGTTTTTAAAAGACGACAACATGGAAAAATAATGATACTCAGAAGAGTGCAGTACTGCCTAAGGGCTGTCTTACCTTAAACACAAAAAGTCATTTAACTCAGCCATGCCACAAATTTGGTTACTAACTCTAGAAGTCCTTCGGTAGAACTTTTCTGGGGTATTCTGTGTGTAATATCATGTCATCTACGAATAATTATAGCTTAACTTCTTCCTTTCTATAATTATTCCTTGTATTTATCTTTTATTTAATTGTTCTAGCTAGTGTTTCCAGAGCTATGATGAAAAAGACTGGTGATAATAATCATACCTGTTTTCTTCCTGATTTGGGGGTGAACGTTTTCAGTTTTTGCCCATTTATTATGATGTTGGCTATTATTTTGCCATAGATGGTTTTTATCAGATTGAGATAAAGACCATAAGCTGCAAACTTCTGTAGAGTTTTATTGTGAATAAACATTGCACTTTATTAAAAGCTTTTTCTAAATCTAGTGAGATGATTGTGTGATTTTTATCTTTGGCTCAGTTCATATAATGTAATATTTTTATTGATTTTTGTTAACTGAATTATCCCTTTACTCCTGGAATAAATGCCACCTGGTCATAGTGTATAAACTGCTTAGGAATATATTGAATTCTGTTTGCTAATTAGGAAGCCTCACCTCTATTCGCCAATTTTGATCAGGTCTTTCATCTTTTTTTGTATCAGAATAATATTGTCCAGAAATGAGTATTTCTTTTATTTACTTTCATTAAAGACTTTGAAGAGTTTCAGTATTAAATCTGCACTACACTTTTCATAGAATTCAACATACTTGTACACAAATATGAAGTGCTCAAAGAGAAGGTAGGGAAACCTCATCCATCATGACAGTGTCCAAAACATAAAATACTTAAGAATCTATCTGACCAAGGAAGTAAAGGAATCATACGCTGAAAATTATAGTACTCTATAAATGGAGATTGAACAGGTTATCAGATAATGCAAAAATAGCCCTTGTTCATGAATAGGAAGAATCAAATGTGAAAATGGTCATAATCTCAAAATTGTTATTTTCATTTAATGCAATCCTAAAGACAATATCATTAGTATACCTCACAGAACTATAGAAATCTCTTAAAATTCATCTTAACACAGAAGTGACCTAGAATAGTGAAGGCAGCTCTAGACAACAAAGGCACAGTAAGAGGCATAATAATTTCTGAGTTGAAATCATACTAAAAAGCTCCTGTGATAAAATGGTACACATAAGGAAAATATAATAAGTAAATAGACAAATAAAATAAAAAACCGACCCAAAGGTCAATAGAACACATTGGAAGATGTATTCAAAGTTGCAATCACTCACAGCCAGCTTATTTTTGACAAAAGAGCAACACATGCTTACTGGAATGAGGAACACTTCTTTTAAAATGGTGCTGAAAAGCTGGATCTCTATATACCAAAGACTAAAACTAGACCCATATGTGTCACCAGCCACTGAACTAAAGTCAAAATAGACCAAAGATCTAAATATTAACACAGAAACACTAAATCTATGGGAAGAGAAAGTAGGTAGAAATCTTGAAGGCGTAAAGGTAGACAGAGACTTCATAAACAAAACTCAGACTGCACAGGAACATTTTAAACAATAAACAACAGGAATCTTATAAGGCTTCTGTAAAGCAAAAACATCACTATCAGTGTGAAATGACAACAAAAAGAGTGGGAAAAAAACTTAGGCAGCTGTCCCTCAGGCAAAGAACTTCTATCTAGAACATATAAAGAATTGAAAAAAAAAAAAGAATTGAAAAAATCAGCCCACCCACAAATTCAGACGTCCACTCCAAACCTGGGCTTCAGAAATGAATATATATTTCTCAGATGAAGAAATGCAAAAATCAAATTTAAATATATGAAACAATGTTCAACATACTTGATCATTGGAGATATTCACAAAACATATGCAACTATTATTGTTCTTTTTTTTTCCCTTTAGTTTTTAGTACAGGATCTATAGGGACTCACTACACAGATGAGACTCTTAGTCATCCTCCTGCTTTCAGCCTCCCAAGCTCTGGTATTACAGGCATTCCACTGCCCAGTCTCATACACTGTCTCAGCATGCCCAAGTGATTGGGCAGGGAAGGCATACAGGAGATCGAAGTCTGTTGTCTACATCTGCCTAAACAGATGCTTTAATCCACTGAAGTATCTGGCCAGCCCAAAAAATTCAATTATTATGTATTGCAAATGAATACCATTTTTTCTAATAGGATTTCTGCTTTTTTGCATGATACATTATGAACCTGTACTACATTAATTTCAGTTTTCTGTCTTTCATCTTTCAAATTTATAGAATTATGTGGAGAACTACATATGAATTCTGAGGAAAGACGTGACTCACAACCTTGTGATAGTCTAAAGTTCCCTTAAAATAATATTTCCACTTTTTTCTAAGTGCTAAACCTTGAAGCCACACACACAAAAAATAAATCACTACAATGAGTTAATATAGTTTTCAATAATCTACCAATTAAAATGAAAAAAAAAGTTTTATAGAGTTGTATTAAGAATTAAACACAACCAGGGTGAAAGCCACGACAAATTATTAAGCTTCAGGATGTCAAAGGATTCTGTATAACAAGCTGATGTTTTCCCTTCAGTAGGAAAAATGGTCGAATGGTAAGAAAGAGAGATGTTTAAGTTTTTTTTTTTTTTTTTTTAATAAAAGCTTCTTCTATTATCTTTTCAGAGTCTAGAGAAAAAATTTTCTAAACTTGAAAGCTTTCATCTAAAGTTTCAGTTATTGAATCTGATAGAACCAACAGTGGAGAAATTAAAATGAAAATATATTTAAATTGATTAACGTGAAATATGCTCAGGAGCCAGCAAAACCCAGAGAATGGCTGAGGCATCCATACACGCTCCATTGGACAGAGGGATGTCAGGGAGCTTTTCAGAAAGTAGGGCAATAGACTAGAGAACTCTCTAGCTTGGAACAAAGCTCTCTCTAGCTTGGAACGAAGCTTCTCTGGACTGTAGTCATGACGTGTGATTTTCACTCTCTCCCAGTGTGATGTGTTTGTTTTCCTTAGTTAATAAAATTTTACTGAGAGGACTTGGATGTAGTGACCTTTCTCTTTAATGATAAGAAAGCCCTTCCAGAGCTTGCTTCTTTCAAGAGCTCCCAGTTTAAAAGATAAAGGGCCATATTTTGGAGTAATGCTTCCTGCTCCTCCATTCTTTCTAATGTTATCATTTGACAAACAAATTCTTGGCATCTGGGAAAACTAAAAGTGCAACATTCTCTAGGGTCTTTCATCCTCCTTTGAGATTCTCAAATCCTTTATGTTCTTTTGTTGTTGTGTCGGTATCTCTGCTTCATTTTGTCTCAACCTGTCATCTACTGCCTTTGTCCAGATGTATGTGTCTTTCCCAGTCATAATCTATCAGGTCCTCACAACTTTCATGTGTCCCATTTGAGCTGGTAAATAGAGAATGAGTTTTCTCATTAAGAAATAAAACAAATCAGAGCTGGAATAGTGGCCATTGATAACAAATGGGTGCTTACGCATGAGAAATGTGGATAGGAACAGCTCATTTACATTAACAAATGACAGCCTCTAAAGTGCTAATTTAGCATAACAGGACCAAGGGAATCAGAAAAGGAAGTGGGGGAAATAGCATCACGGAGAATAATGAGAGTCTTCACTTGATGAGCATTAAGCTGGGCCTGAATTTGTAATGTTAAGCACACTGGATAATTATGCATTAAAGTTAAATCAATAAAGCAACAGAAAGCAAATAACACGGTAGTGCTTGTGGCATAATAGTTATTTTTCTGGGCCATTTAAGTGCAATGGAAGTTGGAAAAGGAGATTATTGCCAAGTATGAAAGATTTGGAATATTTTTTATAAAGAACAGGTGCCATCATGCTGTTTCTTCTGAAAACTGAATGAATGTTTTTATCTTGCAGCAAGTTAGATGAAGTTACTAAGAGTTAATTCCCATACAAATCTAAGACCTTCCCTTCATTAAAGAACCAAAGTCCTCCACCCCCAGGAAATTGCTCATTCATTCTACTAATGTATTTTGTGCATACATCTAGGAGTCATTGTAGTGACAGTAAGGGAATGTACAAGTGTGCTGTGAATATAAACTCCTTCTCTTATTCAATCCTTAAAATAATACAGATATTTTTCATTCTTTTACAGATGTAAAAAAGGAAGCACAAAAAGACAGATATTCGACATGGTCCCAATAGTTGTACATGACTGAGGATTTTACCTCGAAAGATTCAAATCTGGAGCCTATGGCATTAACCATTTGTTTATTCTGTCCTCTAATGGTAGTTGTTCAACAGTGAAGACACATTTCTAGGACAAGGACTGTCGGTCAAAGGTGAGGCACTAGATTGATAACTGTTCCCACACACTTTGGTCTTCTCATGCTAATAGAATATGAGGTCAAAAGCCAAATGTGCAGGGGCATGACCTATAGATGAAATCAAATGTGATGTGTTGTAATTGAAAGAGTTTGTGTTGTCTCTCTGTGCCTCAGTTTTTCCATGTAAAATGGGTTAATAATTTCAACTACCTAGTTTAGTTGTTTTGATGATTAAATTTGTCAAGATAATAAAATAGTTATCCATAAACATGTACACAGTTACTATTATTCATTTTCCCAGACTACTGTATTTAATAGAAAGCACTTTTCTATGGATTAATGTTTTTTATATTATACTTTACTTAATTAACTTTTATTTCACATATATGTATACTTGCATATTGTCTCAGACATTTGAGTGCCTTAGGAAGTGTATTGAACTTTAGCTTTTCTGGGTACCTCAGAAGTTTGAGCATAAAAACATTTTTAAAATTTCTTAAAAATGTAAATGACTATACGTATTTTCTATCAAACATCCATAATGTCACATACAACAAGCTCAGTAAGAAGGAAAGAGCCTGGGTGAAGAAGGTCAGGTCCAGGTTGAGGAATGCAAGAAGACTAAAGGACCTAAGTCTGACCTTGCTCACATTCGAGACCTTTGATCATGAGATGCTGAGGTGAGTGGATTGCATAATGCCTAGCTAATTAGTAAAGGTCATTGCTGGTTGTTATGGTTTATGTCTACTTGTCCCCCCAAAGCCTCATGCTATCATAGGGCGGGCACTTCTAGAGTTTGAGACTTGACTCATGATCCACTGGGATTATGTGTTTTAGTACTGACAGGATGATGGATCTGAATACTTCTGGGTGTGGCCTAAGGCAGATAGGGTGAAACAGAGAGCATGAAGGTAATATAAAGAGAGACAGAGAGACAGATTCTTGCTATTGCTCTCTGCTACCCTGGTTGTTCCATTGCCTCTGTCACCGTTGTTGTTGTTCCACTGCCATGAACTGCTGCTCTCTGCCATGTGCCTCTCTGCCTTGGATCCAGCTGAGTATGGACTAAAACGTCCAGTAACTGTGAACTGAATAAACTTTCCTTCTTTCATTTTGGGTGTCAGGTATTTGTCCCAGCAATGAGTAAAAAGTAAGACACTGGTTATGTGTATGAGACTGACATGGAGTCCAGGGAACTGACAAAGACCCACGCCAATGGCGAGTAGCAACCAACAATAGGCTGTGGCCTGGATAGAATAAAAAGGAAAAGAAGTGAGTTTGCAAATTTTTGACGAGCTCAAGACTACACTCTCCTTCAGACACAATCATTTATTACATAATAAATCCATATATATATATTCAATTCTGTTTGGGTAGAGAACCCTAAAACTAATATAGACTATCTGTTCCACCTCTTTGAATTTTAAGGATTACTTCATGCTATGCTGAACATGGTGTGAAATGAATGACTCTGTCATAAGGTATGAGTGGATGTATAAAAAAGTAGTTATCTCAAGAAATGCTTGATAGTTTCTGTGGTTTTAGCTGTTGTGAAATTTCCTAAGACTATTTGTGGAGATCAAGCTCAACCCTTTTAGCCTTCCTTCTGAAGTTGAAGTCATTGATACATTTCACCTATTTTGAAACAGGCACTAATAGGTACCTCTTATGACAATATCCTTCTGGCATCACTTACTCTGTGTTATCTTGGGATCAAGCCCCTTTCCTTTTGCTTACTTGTTGCAATTATATTGAATTCCTCCAGTAGTTCTCTTGTGTTCACCCAAGTCTTGCTTTTGTTTGGTGCGAAAATTTCTTTGACGAATTGAAAAATAAAGCATTCTTTGAAGAATTAGTACCAATGACCTAGTCAAACTTTTGATGAAAGGACAAGGAAGGCAGAGAAACACATGTGATACATGCCTGTGAATCAAGAAAAAGTTATACATGGGAGTACCTGAAACTTGATCATTGAGCTGGGGCACATAAATTGATGCATACTTCAGCACAAAACTAATGAGCCTATGTTAAACTTCTGAATTAAAATAAGTCTGTATAATACAAAATGCGAAGTGACAAACTGAAGCAAAGAGTTAAATATCAGTATAACTGGAGGAGAGTGGAAGTTGTTAAAATTGACTGGGGCCATCCAAGTACATTATAAATTTTTACTAATTCTATTGTTTAATTTAATTGTCTTTCAATATCTTTACCTTTTCATGTATTCATAAGATTCTATGTCATCTTTTGTATTCCTATCTTTCTGTTTTTTTTCTTTATCTTTTTTATTTATGGGCACTTAGATTGTAAAGACTATCAATAAATTATAAGATTTTAACAACTGATGGGTGGGAAAGATAGCTCAGTGGACTAAGTGCCTGCTTAGCCAAGCACAGGGATGGGGGGCTGACTTTCAGCTCTACATGTGAGCCAGGCCCACTCTTTCTCTATACCTGGGAGCATAGAACCTGCCACCAACATAAAGATCTCCCAGCACTGGACAGCATGAAAACAGAAGGATCATTACAAGTTTGAGATGGATAATGAGAACCTGTACCAAATACATTTAAAAAAAAAGATTTTAATGATACATAGTTTTAAATTCAAAGAAATATCCATAAACCAATATTTATGTTTATTAATTTTATTATTACAATAATATTTTAATAATATACTCTTAAAGTTTATATGAAAAAAACTGCATGCAAAGTTTAACCAAAATATGTATAGTTAAATGATCCAAGAAAGTTTTACTAAACTGGATATTAGTAGAGGTACCATAATAACAATTTTTGATTACTTAGGCATAGTAAAAGTAGACTGGCCATGGTGGAGTGTCTCTGTCATCCCAGGTACTTGCAGGAAGATCACTGCAAATTTGAGGCCAGCCTGGGCTACATAGAGAGACTTTGTCTCAAAATAATAAGCAAAAATGATAGAAAAACATAATTAAAGAAAACTATGCATAACACCCAGGTTATACATCTCTGGTAGCAACAAATAAAATATTTAAATTACAATTTCAATAGATATTAACTATAGAAATCATCCAAAAATTAAACGCTTATGAGAGACATTATCAAACAAAGACGACACAGAAATGGATAGAGGTCAATACAAACAAGAAAGATATTGAGAGAATACAGCCAAGCATTTCAATTTATTTTTTCCTCAAGAAACAAATTAATTCATTTTAATTAGTATATGTCTACAGTACATAATGTTTACATTCATTATGTAAAGCTGGTAATTTTTAATTTCTTTTCATCTCTCTCTTCCCTTCCTGCTCCTCCATCTCTTGATTCTCTTTTCATTTGAGAAACATCTGTTTCCCAGTTCTATAACTCTTCAGCTGAATTTCTCACCAGAGATTACAGTAACTTCTTAGAATTAAATTAAGAAATCTGGGCATAGTGGCACATGTCTGGAACCCCAGGTCTGAAGGAGTTGAGGCAAGAGGATCACTGGAAATTTGGGACTAACCTGGGCTAAATAGTAAATTCAAGGCAAGGTTAGCCTAAACTGATAGTCAGACTCTATCTCTATTGTAGTCAGGATTCATAATAGACAATTTAACACATAACACATAATTTATAATAATAGTTTATAATATTCACCCAAAGAGTCAAATGCAAAAGACAGCACACTAGAGCTGACTGATTGTCCACACTAGAGACCCAACAAAACAAGCTGAGTTCCTAGATCCCATGGCAATGTCTTGCATGGATCTAGCTGGAGGCCTACAGCTCATGGAAATGTTTCATGAAAGTCTGCATCAAGCATTTTCACTGTGAAGGGCCCCAAGTCAGTGGTGGAAGACAGAAAGTCTGAGCCATTGGGATGAAGGATCTATGCCAGCAGGCCAAATGATCTGCACTATAACAGCGAAGCAATACTCAAGGTAAGGACTAGAGCTCCTTGAAAAAGAATAAGAAACGTCCTCAACAACAGTGAGAACCTGAGCTCCTCTAACTATGTTATCAAGAAACCCAGAGAAACAAGCTTCACTAGGAGAACCAACAGTACCATCTCTTCCTCTCCAATTCTTTTTATGTTGTTGGAAACAATCTTTGGGTGGTCCTAATATACTCAGATCATATTAATTCAGTTCTTCTGGGTGTTACAAGTCTACTACTAGTTAACCCACCACAGTCTAAGAGAAACAAAAAGTAAAGTAAAAAAGAAAAAAACATCCAGGTAACAAAACAGACTCTAGGACATGGTAAGGGAATAGGGTCCAATAGAAATGCTACATTTTTCATCCTAATATTAAAGGATTTACCCTGCTCAAAAGTGTGAATCAGAGGGTACTACAAGCTTAAGAACTAGAAGCCAGGTCAGCATTTCACAATTTATACTCAAAATCTCACTGAAATCCACTTAAACTCTTGTTCAGGGCAAATGAAGATCTTTTGTAGAGTCTATACCTTAATTACAAATATGTCATCCACAACATTAAAAAATAACCATACAATAGAAAGGCTCAACAAAAACTAATAAAAAATACACAAGAACATTGAAAGTATCTAGAAAATGTAGCTGTCAGATATGTGTCTGATGCGTTCACATGGCCATATGACAAGATAGATTAGGTATAAAGAGAAACTATTAAGAGTCAAGTAGAAGGACGGACAGATAGCTCAGTAGACTAAGTGCCTCCTTAGGCAAGTGCAGGGACTGGGGACCTAACTCTAGCACCACCAGTGTTGGTGCTTTTCTGCGATAACAGTGCAGACGAGATTGAGGATAGGAGCATCACTACGAGTCCAAGCTGTGTAGTGAGACCTTGTACCAAATACATCAAAGTAAATAATATAGTATAGTGTAATGATATGATATGATATGATATATAATGTAATATAATATAATATAATATAATATAATATACATAATGAGTTGAATAGAAATTTCCTAGCAAAAACTAGAACCTAAGTAGACATATTGGACATAATACACCTTATAGACAAAACCCTATAAATTAAAAGATAGATGTTTGACGAAAAGGAAGGAAACTGAGAGCTGGAGATACATAGAGGTGAAGAGAGGTGAAGGGAGGACAGAAAGAATTAAGATATGGTATATACACTATGATGATTTAAATCATTTGTGTAGAAAGCATGCACTAACATAAAATTTAAAAAGTATATCAGAGCCGGGCGTGGTGGCGCATGCCTGTAATCCCAGCACTCGGGAGGCTGAGGCAGGAGGATCGGTGTGAGTTCGAGACCAGCCTCGGCTACAAAAGTGAGCTCAAGGCCAGCCTGAACTGCATACTGAGACCCTGTCTCAAAAAGACAAAAAAAAAAAAAAAAAAAAAAAAAAAAAAAAAAAAAAAAAAAAAAAAAAAAAAAAAAAAAAAAAAAAAAAAA